>JAOXNZ010000044.1:13151055-13162349 GCA_028566095.1 Kryptolebias brasiliensis
AACCTTCTAGGATTTGGGGTACAAGTTGTTTTATTTTCCTAAAAATTGAAATTGATTCATGGGGAAAAGCTAAATAAAGCCATTTACAGTTCTGGTACTATTTCCTGTTTGTGATCATGATTGATGATGAGCTTCTCTGCCAGCAGATATTACTCTGACTTTAGAATAAAGTAGACTGTAAAGTTTGAGGAGCTCAGTAGAGGTCTGAAAAAATGAGTTGTAGAGTTTTACAAGTTAATTATGTCTTTTGGAGACATTTTTAAACTTCTAATATTCCAAGATTTTCAGTTAAAAAAAATATGTATAGAAGTACAAGCGATTTGATTTTTACTTCCCCCCCAAACATACAGTTTATTTAATGGCATTTCAGTTTTTGTTTTCATTAGCATTTTCTACACAGAGCAATAAGCTATTGTAAGGCCATGAGACATAACGTGAACAGAGACACAAACACATTCACATTTTATGTGAACAGCACACAAAACAGATGATTGATTTTATTTACTTCACATAGAAATATTACTTTGCAGAATTGCACAAATAAAATAAAACACCAGAAACTCATAGTAAGTATCTGAAACTTTCTCTGTTGACCTACTGTAGCCTCAGCTGAAGTCAAACCTTCAGCCTGATCTGCGGGGACAGCGAGGATGGCCCCATGCTCTGCAGGAAATCATACTTTGATAGATTTCATCGCCCCCACAATATATTCTGTACCTAAATGAAAATACATGTCTGAGTGTGGTACCAGTGAACTTGCTGACAGAATTTGAAAAGGACTCATTGCAATCAAAGGCAAGCTTGATTGCCCCCAACTTGTTCAGTTGGAGGCAAGTCTTTAAGTGGTTGGTGATATTGTTGCCACATTACTGTACACTGTTCCTCTGTTTTAATGTTGGACAAAGCAAAGAATCACACATAGACCCCCTTTTAATGTACTTGCTGTCCAGATTGGCTGTAGTTTGCATTTTTAATTACCTATTGCTGAGACTCATGTGGGCATCATTGCTGATCTCAACACTGGAGTCAGTGCATCCCGCTATCTGGGTGCTGACAGTGCATTAAAGAGCCTCTGTCCGGAGGTCTTGGAGCACATCTGTGACTACTACAGGACACAGGAGGGTGCAGAATTGTTCTTGTTGCACAGGGAGCACCTGCTGCAGGATTTTCTCTCTTTGAAGAGATTGCTTACAGGATCAGAAAATCGCAGAAAGTGCTGAAGAGATGCTTTAAATTCTAGTCTCTAGTGAGAGTGCAGAACGGGGTTTTGGAGTTCATAGCAAAAATGTAAACAGGCATGCAATATCTGCTGTGTGACGCAAAGACATGGAGCTAACAAATTTAGCTTTTACAGCAGTCTCTCTACATGACTCTATGTTTTAGTGTTTGGCTTTGTAATGTTACTTTTCCATGACCTTTTCTGGTAGAGATAATTTAGGTTGGTCTCTTCTAGTTTTCTTCATATGTGGATTTCATAGTCAAAACTGGCAAATTTACTTTAAGTGGCACAAATGTAGGAAATAAAGTTCAACATTGTCAGATGTCTCTCTAGTGTCCTAACAATCTTAGCTGTTGCACGTGTTGCCACATTACACTTTATATTGAAATACAAAGTTTACTGGAATCCCAGTTTAAAGGGGAAAATAGTTAGGTTGACATACTTGTTAGTTTATGTTGATAAATTCAGGAATTATACTGAACCTGAAAGTTCATTTTAAGTACAACTGTACAGGAATTCATTATGTTATGTAATGAGATATAAAACTAGCAATGGCCTTGTACAGTTATAGTTTTAAAATCTGTAGTGTGCAAATCATATTTACAAAACAGTTACTGTACAATTGTACTGATCTCACATTACGAAGACAAATATTTTTTCTGCTGTAAGTTTCTGAGCATTGCCACTGCCAAAATTGAGAATTGTTAGATTAACAAAGTGTTTTGCGGCTGAATTTCTTTATTAATTTGCTTTGTAATACTGCACATAAGGAAAATACTTAAATTCAACAAGTTAAATATTAAAACTGTTATAATTGCTTTGCCTTTCAATATTCTTTTAAGTAGCTGTAAATACAGAACGGTAACTGGTTATGGCTTTTCACTTTTTTTCTTTTTCAAATGGCATAAACCAAAGTACAGTGTTTAAAAACAAACAAACAAAAAACACCACAAAGTTGAACACTCAGTCATTTGGCATTAAAAAGCTTAGTTTTTACTTTACTATTTGGTAGAATGTGAATGAAGTTTAGTCTTGCCAAATGTGAAACTGCTTGTATTTATTTATTTTTTAATCTCCTACGTCATAAACCCAGTTTAATTTCTGTTTGTGGTTATCCTCGATAAGACCACAGAGTCTATCGCTAAGTTATTCAGCCACACGTAGGAGTGACAAAAAGTCTGTGTAGAACAGAACTTTTTCTTTTTGTTTTTTTGCTTTTTATGTGATTGGAATCTTTAAGAACCAAATTTCTTGAAACATTCATAATCCATTCTGTCAGTCGAACTGAAGAGATGGATCTTCTGGTTTCCTCAGCGGACCACAGGTGGAACAGGTTGTGTGCACTCTGTTCAGGCTTCATTCTGGCTACCAACCAGGCATTGCCACAGTTTTCCTCTTCCTTCCTCATCCATTTTTTTCCTTTAATGAATCTGTCGGTTGTTTACCTTTTGATTTGTAAGGTTAATAGCAGGATATGACTTATTATTTGCCCAGCTTCCTCTTTGCATGTGTTTCGTGATGAGGGTTGGCCTTCATCCTAACTTCTTGTTTCCTCTGTTCGTACCCAAGATTGCACTCCCACAGACTGACAGACCCCCCTCAGGTTGGCTGCAGCTGACCCTACATTTAGAAACGAGGACAAAGGTGTGCAACGAAGCGCCCAAAATAAATAGAATGTGACTGATAGCGGCGACCGTCACGCTCAGTGCACAAGACAGTAAGAACGTGGGCTGGAGAGGAAATGAGAGGAGGCTTCTCAGAGGAAAGTCAAACCTATCTGCTGTAAAAGAGCTGGGCTGCTGGAATCATAAAGGCTTCACTGATCAATTCCATAACAATAGATGTTTTATTTCCAAAGTCTTTTTTTGTGCTCGGGAAGGGTGAAGTATGTTTAGGAAACCGTAAGAAATTGGTCATTGTTTGACATGAATGACTCAACAACACTATCAAAGCTTTTGTAGTTGCCAAACGGGGCAAGGTAATGAGGTTTTCATTCAACATTTGTTGCTAAAGCAACAGTTGGACTGGGTAAGTCGCTGTCATGTCAGCTGTGTGCATTGCCAACAGATTTTGTGTGTCTTTCAGTTTTCGTTGCAATATAATAGTTAAATTGAGCCACTTTGCTTCCCCATACGGATCCCTGAAAGCTCACTGCAATTTTCTAGCACATAATGACGTTTTCATTTATTGTAGAGAAGACTAACCATTGACTTGACAATTAGCCTCATAACATATTGACTATTGTAGGTAACGATCCAGTACAGAACTGAACTAGGACTGGTCCTACGGGACCAAACACAAGTCTAACAGAAATGGATGGCTTTCACCTTTTTGCAGATTGGCATCAGGATTTCTGGGGTTTGTCCTGTGGTGTTGTTTCCCATGGTTTGGTGGATCATGACATGAGAATTTGGGCTGGGATTGTCGAGGAGCATCTTTTAAGTGCTTAGGGGTATGAACTTTGACCCCTTGATGTTTTTTATTTTATTTTTATTTTTTATTATAAGGGAGACATGGCAAATTATTCATTTCAATTGACCCTAACTTGTCAACAGATGAGCTACAGATTATTTAGCCCAGTTTAAAGTCACTGCATACAGATTTTGAATCAGTGAGGCAGAAAAATAAAATTCAAAGGTGTTTGGTAATTGTCAGCTTTTCCTTTCATTCTGGCTTTTTTATTGTATTACTTTTGTTCTATTTACAAGCAAAAAAAGTACTTTTTGGGTGTTCTATCTTTTTGCATTCTACGTTTTTAAACTGTTATCTATGTTAATAACAGTTCCTCCATTCTCCCCAGGTCAAGCAAAACTAAGAATCTCTGCTCAAAATGTTTTGCTGGTAAGTGGTTCAGATTTGTGTATTTGATTGATTGAGTCTTATGTTTACTATAACTATGCATTAATTGAGTCATAAACTGATCTCATTTGCTCATTTTCTGTATCTGCTTAATCCTGTGGGCCATTAAGCAGACCCAGATGGACAGAGACAACACTGGGGGGTGCTGGCACTTAACCCAAAAGCCAAAGGGCGAGAGCCACTCTGTATAGGTCCCTGGTCTGTCATAGGGCTAACATAGTTAGTAGTCATAATCTATTTTTTCTATGGGGTCAGAGCATTAATATTACTTGTCTTCAGGGTAACAAAAAGTAGGTAATGATTACCTTCAATATCCTACTGGTGTAAATATTTTGTTTCGGTTTCTGTCTTTTATAATGGCACAGGAAGGAAAATCTGTTCAGCCAACAATAAACATTAATAAAGCTGTTCAGTCAGTGCAACATAATTGTTAACACTCAGCTTGTATTAATCGTCTCAGTAAATGAAGACGCACAATGTAAATCAGTGCAGTAAAGTCTTCAACTAGATTGCTCGCCTTCAAAGTAATTTGAGCAGTCATGTCACTTTTCCATAACTAATTAAATTAACCATTTCAGGAGGAAAAAAGTTTTCACAAATGCGATTATTATTTAAGGTTGAGTATTGTAAGAATTTACACAAGTGTTAACTGAAACTTAATTATGGATATTGCAAAGAAACCTACTGTTTACCATAATTATCACCTTTTTTTAAAATATAACTGTATTCAATATTATTTATTTATAAAAAAAGAACAATTATAATCATATCATAATCATCTTAGAACCAGCAATAATATCAGAGGTGAAGCTAAATCAAGTTACAGCTAAATCAGGTTGCAATGCTAAAGCTTTTCCATTTGTCACAATAATTTACATTTTAACTTTGAAGCCAAACTCTCAAAGTTTCAGTCCTCCTTCCAGAATATATTAAACAAACTTGCTCCTAATCCAAAGATGCATCATAGTGTCATATACTGTATGTTTGACCTTTTGCCCAAGTTAGCTGTCAGTCCATTCCCAAAAGAAG
The DNA here is from genome assembly GCA_028566095.1 of Kryptolebias brasiliensis. Classification (NCBI taxonomy): domain Eukaryota; kingdom Metazoa; phylum Chordata; class Actinopteri; order Cyprinodontiformes; family Rivulidae; genus Kryptolebias; species Kryptolebias brasiliensis. The sequence continues at coordinate 13,156,163 of JAOXNZ010000044.1, forward strand.
AATGCTGCACTGTGAAATGTAGACAGAGGAACAAAAGCAATTCACTGTCACTTTCTTCTTAGACGTTCAGAAGAAACAGCCAAATGACGACTGTGCTCCAAAGACCTCATCAAGCACCAGCAGCAGTCAGACAGACATCTTCTGTAATGAGACAAACAGCAGCATTAGTCAGTCCCTGATGTCAATGCCTAACACTTCAGAGGACTCTTTGCCAGGAGAGACTGGAGTGACATCTGTCTCTGTTCAGAGCGGTAAGTTCAGCGTTAATAGATTATTCCCCCCACACTTAAAATACACTACAGAAATGCTATGTAGTACACTACTGCTTGGTTTGTACTGCTTTCTTTACACGTAGAAGTAAGTTGAGTTAAGTAAATTTCAGAAGTAACTTGTAATGCACACATTTTTATTTTAATTATTAAAATTAGACCATTGTAGCTTCGAGTAGACTCTAATGGACTGCCTGTAGAAGGCTGCCAGCTGCAGCAGTAGCTGAAACACGTCTTTCCTGGCCATATTTTCTCATGACACACAGATTGATGGTAAAGATATCTTCTCAGAAGCAAAACTTGAAGAGGACACCTACAATTGCCCTGACATTCGTCATCTCTGTGGTGACAAGTTTATTTGTGGAGGCCTATTCAGTACAGAAAAGGTGGCTACCAAATTGATTTGTAGAGGTGTTTAGAAAAATACATTAACCTTGTCCACTGTTACAACAGGAGACATTCTAAAAAGCACCTCATCAAAGTGACTTGTACGAAACTCTGAAACTGACAACTCAGTATGTTGGTGTTTTCCTATTTATGCATTGCTTATTTTTTTATTTCTTTAAACGACAGAGCATTTACTATTCTGGTGAGACTTAATTGCAGTATATGTTTTCGTAAAAATAAATTAAAATGATAAAATATGTCCATTTGTTGTGTGTGAATTCAGAATATTACCTATAGTCGTCTACTGTTAAAAATGTATCAGATGCACATATTTAAACGTGCTTAAAATCTGTCCAGCTTTCTCTTGACTGGCTTCCTTCTGCACACATGCAAACTGTAGTTTTCCCTGTCAGATATCCATCATAGTTGTTGTTGGGGAGAGGAAAAAAAAGAGCTCACAGCATAATAATGGATTCCACACCGGCCAGTCACGGTCTTTTCATCCTGGTACAGTGTGGAAAATGGTGCTAGAGTATCCGAGCAACCATGAGCCGAATTTCCTACAGCTTTTGTCTTCAGCATCTCTTGATTTTTAACTCTGGTCGAACAAGTATTCCTGTATGTTATGTTTTCAGGTTATTCATTTTAACATGGCAAAATAATTTGTATAGTTTAACAGTAATGCTCTTTAATTGTAGGTAAAATTGCCTGCTTTGATACAATATTTATAAGTCTGAGCAAAAAGAACCAAATATCTGGCATGTTTTTTTATTTTTTAATTTATTACAGATTTTCATCCCTGTTCTCTTTTTCTCCCTCACTTTCTGTTTTTCAGGAGTTTCCAGCACAGATGCAGTCTTGAGTTCATTCTCCACTCCCACAAAGCGTTCATATGAATCAGGTATGCCTCGCCTCTACCAGCAGTTACCATTATTCGTTTTTGCCAACTTATGAGGCCAAGTTTAAAGGAGTGACTTGCCTCAATGGCAGTGGATAGATCCGTAAGTGTAGTTGTCACACAGACAGAACCTAACACAACATGGTGAACTCTCACATCTGCACACCTGACCTAAGACTATTTTAGTGTAGGAGGACAAGACTTTACCAGGAGTAGAGTATGTGAACATCCTGATGCCTTGTTTAAATTAACAGTATCATATGAGAATCCCACTTAAACACACATGAACATTCAGTATCATTTAGGCTCTTTGATGCTGGATAAATTGCATCTTTATTTTTAAGCCAGAATAAATGTGTTTAAAAGAGTCACAAGCTTTCACAAGTCTCTTTTTAATGTACAGTTTATTGCGTGTGACAGAATTCAGTAGCATGAATGCCTTAGTTTCAAATGTAAAGCTTACTTTTTATTTAAAGCTTTTTCAGCCCATACGGATTAACAGCAGGGGTGTAAAATGATAGCAAAATTCAAGTACAAAGGTTGCACTTATTTTCACAACATGAAATTGTACGTACGCACAATCACAGTCTCGCATACATAGGGGATCGATGAGGCAGACTGGTGGGACAGGAAGAGGGGGTGTCTAACTGCCAAGCATGGCCTAGTTCTCAGAGATTTATTGAGTGCTGATCTGCATTTTGGCAGGGCTGTGGAAAAAGTCTGCCGGATTGATGAGAAAAGCTGAGTTGAAATTCTAGCCAACCAGCGGAAGCTTGCTACAGACTCCTACTGTCCCTGATGTGGGGCATGTAATCTAAAGCAGGAGACCCATTAATCTGTCTTCCTCTGTCTTTTTTAATTCAACACAAAGCAAAAATTGTAACCCAGTGTGCCACAGTATGATGTTTTTCATTTGTGGACTGGACCTTCAGTGTTTTTGTACTAGTGTTGCTGCTAAATTTGAAGGCTTTTCTCACAATCTTTTTTCTTAAATTTACAGTTCTGGACACAGATAGATTATCACGTGAAAAGGTGGAGAACTGTTAGCTGCAATTCTATTCTAAACCATTTTAAATTAATTAACATTCACATGTTAATTTGTAACAGAAAATAGATTTTTAGTTGCTCTTTTGCAATTCATTTTCTCTGAAAATGACATTTTGTCTGTTTGTAAGGTAAAGACAGATGGATGAAGAATCTTGTAAGTGCATTATGTGGACTAGTTTAACCCCAAAAGATCCTGAATAAATAAACAAAATATTGACTATGAAGTCATTATTCTTTTAGTTTTTTTCACCCCAGCACGGTAGTTTATCCAGGAATCTGCTTTTGTGGAAATATTTGTCTTACCCGTTCAATACTTCATTAAACTGCAGCTATGAACAGATTGTGGCTATTGGCTTTTTCCTTTTTGTTTTTTTGTAAGCATGTCCTCATGTGTTCTCTTCCTCAGAGTCAGACAGTGATACTTCTCCTGAGAAGCGAGCCAGAGTCGGTGAGCTCCCGGAGCATGAGGAGTGTTCATCGTCATCTTCATCTTTGTCGGCATCATCATCACCTTCGTCTCGCAGCAGCTCTAAACAGCGGAGCCGCAAACGTTGCCATCGCTGCCAAACTAAACTGGAGCTGGTACAGCAAGAACTGGGTTCCTGCCGCTGTGGTATGATGACAATGGTGCACATACATGCGTAATTAAGACACCATAAAAATTATTCACCCTTAAACAGAATCACCCTCACACCACAGTGTAATAATATGCCTTAATTATTATGTAGCAAATCATCTTTGCATAAATATGTTTGGCCTTATGAATGCATAAAAACATGTCCACTTACTTGGTCATAGTTTTGATGACTGTTTCGTAAATCCTACACAAGAGGAAGGCTTTTGTTGCCTGGGCATTTATTTTTGTGCTTTTGTTAGCCTTCAGGGACCATTGCAGAAAGCCTGAATGTTTCTCATTGCACATAAACCATAAGCCAATTACCACAAGCACTAATGCAGTTTAAACCAATACTTGGCTTGCTAATCAACTTGTTTGCATACAAATTAAAGTACTTAAAAAGTCAAAGCTCTTCACTACTTAAAGACCAATCTGCCTAAACCAACACAATAATGGCTAAATTGGAAATTGACTTTCCTTTTTTTCCCTCACCTCACCAGGCACTACATGGGCTATCCATCTTTAATAGTCTAATGCTTACTATGAATACATACATTTCACAAACCAAAAGGGGAAATGGGGACAATTATAGTAATTTTTGACTATCACAGTAATTGCAGATTATTTTGCTAATGGTCCTGCAGAACGTTCCACAAGGCAAGAAGATTTGATAATGAGTTGAAAGCATGAATGCTTTTCAAATTGTAAATGGGGGAGAAAAATATGACTCCAGCAGTGAATCTGATCCAATGTTGTCACACTCAGTAGGCATCTGCTCTTACACAGTGCCTCTAATATTCATCTTTCTAGTTGTTAGTATGACACAAAGAAAAGGCTCTGGGATTGAACTGCTAATTAAGTCATTAGTTTTGACGTCTAGATGCAACAAAAGCAGGACCATAACCGTTGTTGTTGTGAATTGGATTTCTCGCATTGGTCCAAGAATCTTTGACTGAGGATCTCCACAAAATGATCCTAGTCATTTTAATTTTTTTGTCATTCATCATTGTAAATTTGAATAGAAGGAAACTGATCATCTGTGGTCTTAGGGAAACAATTGTTACTGCCCAATAACATGGAAAGAAGCACAGGGCCTTTTCCAGACCATTTGGATTTTACCATTCTACAGTGAGAAAGATTATTGACAAGTGGAAAACATTCGAGGTAGTTGCCAGTCTTCCCAGGAGTGAGCATCCTAGCGAGTTCACCCTGAGGTCAGAACTTGCAATGCTCAAAGAAATTGCAAAATCCTCAAGAGCTGCATCTCAGACTCTACAGGCCTCAGCTAGCATAGGGAATGTTAAAGTTCGTGACAGTACAACTAGTAAAAGACTGAGCATCCAGTGCTTGTTTTGAAGAAATGCAAGGAGAAAGTGTCTTCTCTTGAAAAAGAACATGGCAGCATTGCTTGGTTTTTTTGAACTGCAACTGAAAAAGCAGGACTTCTGAAATGGTGCCCTTTGATGAGAACAAATTGGAGATGTTTGCCTTTTAATGCACAGTGCCACATTTAGTGAAAACCGTTCACAGCATGTCAGCAAAAACATCTCATTTTGGGCTTGTTTTGCAGCTGCAGGACCTGAGCATCTAGCACCTATTAAAAAACGTGTCTGTCTTTTCTACAGTCAAATATATTTCCATCTATCTGACAGCTGAAGCTTGAATGAAATTAGTTTATGCAACTGAACACTGATCTCCAGCCAACCAGCAAATTGAGAATAAGATGGCTAAAAAAAAAGTATCAAGGTGTTGGAATAGATTTGTCAAAGTCTACACCTCAGCCTGATTAAGACCACAAGAGAGCTACTGTAACTATGACTGTATTATAGTGATAAGTAGGTGTCAGAAGTTGTATAGAAAAGGTATTTGAGGAGCCTTTATTAAAAATGGTCAAGGGCTCAGGCCCTGTCCTGAAAGGAAGGTTATAATTCATTTTATTTGTAACTGGACCTGCACATATAATTATATTTGTTAAAATTTCATTGGGTGGCAGATTTCTATTTGACTTGTATGAACAGAAGTAGAGGTAAAGAGTCATCAACAAACGTACGAACTGTTGGAACAACACAAAAGAGCTAGAGTGGATTTATATAATGGCTGAAATTTGCTTTAGATCAATTTATTTTATTATATTAATCCAAAAGATTTTCATTTCCCAAATGTCTTTTTTTGCTAATTAAGGTTTTGAAATTACTCAATTAACCATCAACTCACAGAATGCCAGCAGAGAGGTTGATGGTAAATTTTCCATTTGTGGTTTCTATTTGGGGAATATTGTGTTGCTGAATTATCTGCCTTACATTCCATTCTTGTGTGTAGTTTTACACTGGTTTTAATTGCATAGCAGTTAGATGTCGAACTGGGGTTTTAATCACCACTTACTGAATAGCAGCAGTATTTAGTACGTATTAATTTGTGATGTGATTTGTGATGAAAAGAACTAACTGTTGCCTCTGAGCCTTTAGAGGCAACTATAATGGCAAAGCTTATTGTTGGAAGAGCTACAGTTGAGTCAAACAGTTTTTCTGCTGAATGAAGTCTGAAGCGGAAACGATCAAGTGAAATGTCTGCTGTGGTTGAAAAATGTTTCACAGAAGCACGATTCCTCACAGGACACAGTACTCCAATCCCCTAAAATGTTTCTTAACATTTTTTGGCATCTGCTCCTAATGATATTTCCTACTTGTTTAGGAAATTGTCACTTTATGTTACAGGAAGTATGGACTCTGTAAATTAACCTCTGCCTTCCTGTCTTCTACCCTCCCTGTCTCCAGGTTATGTCTTCTGTATGCTCCATCGTCTTCCTGAGCAGCACGAGTGTCTCTTTGACCACCTGGGCCACGGGCGTCAGGAGGCTGTCCTCAAGATGGTCAAGCTGGACCGTAAGGTGGGCCGCTCATGCCAGCGTATTGGGGAGGAGTGCTCCTGAGCAGCCATTGCCTCCCACCCCCCCACCCCCCGGGAAACCTC
>JAOXNZ010000044.1:13199213-13210246 GCA_028566095.1 Kryptolebias brasiliensis
ATCTAACTACTTCTGCAGACTTTGTCCTATTTTAGCCGTTCATATATCAAAATATTCAGCTCATTCAGGAAATTGGTTCAGGTACTGACAAAAAAAAAAAATATATATATATATATATATATGACTGTAACAATAAGCTTGAGCTTTTTAAAGTGGTCAAATCAACCTACTCAAACAACTGATCTCACAAACATAGTTTTCAAGACACATGCAATAAACTAAAACAACTAATTGTCTACAAAAACTAACCTTATTAACATTATGCTAATTAAGCAAATTTAACCTTTGAAAAAAAATCCTAACTATCTGTTGCCTGTACTGTAACAAGGGACTGGTATCTCAGTAAGAAAACTTCAGGTTCATCGCTGGACTTTTAGGATTGCGATGCTGCTTCACTCCTTAAGAGGCTAAGTTACCATGGTAACTAATTATGGAAGTCCAACCTGATACATAGCCGTTTAGGTCTCGAGATAAGCGATCAAAAACATATAAGCGCTGCCTCACAGCTGATCAAATTTTCACTCTCAAAACCCATCAGAAGGCACTTGTTTGGGGATAAATTTCTGTCTTTCTCAAACCTAAATCCTTTAGCTTGGCTTTCATTAAGACACATTTCATTAAGCAATATTACAGCAGCAGAAGCAAATGTTTATTCAGCTCAGAACAGATGTTGGTTATTTTGAAGTCTAGTTTAGTTTCTTTAAGTGTTAAGAGTTCACACTTATCTTACTGACATGTCTAAGAGTTTTTTTTTTTTGTTTTGGCTTTCCATGTGTTGGACAGAAACTATGTTGCACAAGGGCAGTACAAATAATGGCTGCCTAGGAAAACTGAATGGCAGCAAGTAAAGTCTAAAACCGGACTCTTCCTACCATAAATGTCTTGTCTTTTTTATTACTGTTGCTGAAAAGCCCCGAACAAGTGAAAAACCACAACAGCTGGATTTGGTCATGTCCAACTCAAACTTTCTGACAGCAAGAGGGGATCAGGAGTGGAATCTATCTTTTGCTCCGACACACGTCTGGCCTCAATAATTCAGTGATGCGTGCTGCTCTGAGAGCTCACCCTCTCCCTTCTCCTCATCCGCGTTCACTCAGTGTCTTAATTTTTTTTCTCTCTCTAAGTGGCAAAGTTCCCTCCTCCTCCTCACCTACAAATGATAGTTTTAGCAAAAATAAAAAATCTGACACCTAAAATGTTCAAAATTTGAAGTGTCTCACACTTTCCCATCTCCTTTCCGCCCATCTCAGCTGGCTCAGAGGAGATGAGTTGTAATCTGTTGGATATGCTGAAAGTCACCATGTTCTCAGTGTAGCAATTTACCTGCCACCAGCTACACGTCCTGATCCCTCTCTCCTCCTCCCTCATCCCGTCTTTACCCATCCACTAAACTTTTACCTGTCAAAAGAAGATGTTCCTGTCATCTTCCTCTCTTCCCTTCCCCTCACCTCTCACTGATCCTCTCTTCCTACCCAGCCATCCATACCCTTAGCATGTCAGATAAAGTTTACCCACTCTTTGCTTTGCATCCTCTTTATATCCTAATTCCCTCTCTTCATCCAAACCTTTTCAACCCTTTAACTCCTCTCTAAACTTTCTGCTCCTTACTTCCTCCTCCTTCAGTATCCTTCTCTTTCTTTATACCCACCAACTCCCCCCTTCTCCTCCAAAGCCCTGTCATCTTCTCCCTATCATCCACCAATTCAGTGGCATGCATCCACCCACCTCTCCACTAACTGCATATATAGGACACAGCACACACTGTCATTGAAAGCTGCAGAAAAGGCTTTTGGGAAACAGGGTGGAACGTTGACACTGAGGAGCAAAGAGACAGAGCGGGTTATACTCAGATACAGGAAATTAGGACAGAGGAAAAGGTGCATCATTTGGCTGCTTGATGGAAGTCTGAGCACTCATAAAGCAAAGACAAAAAAAACAGGAGGCTAAAATGAGCAGATGCATCGTTGCATCCTTATCACAAGACAGCACAGTTGCAATTCCTGCTTCAGTGTAATGTTATTTATAAAAACGTAAGAATTCAATATGTTCATGTTTTTTCATGGATAGGCTATTCTACAGTTTCCATGGTTTTTCACAGTTTTGTTGGACTGATTTAGTTGAACAACCATGCCAAACAACCAGCGCACAAAGACATTCAAACAAACATGTTCATGAGTGTCTGCTTTTTTAACTGATGAAACATTACACTACATTCTTTTTGGGAGTAATGGCTGCTGTAAACTGAATTACTTTTAGGATAAATCTTGGCTACTTCAACAAGAAAGGAGACACAAAATTCCATCAGGCTGTTACTCACACATCTGTGCGCTCTATTTCTGTGGGAACCGGTTACTGATAAAATGCCCACCTTTCACTCATTCTAAACTTAACTATCTCTAGTTGTTAAACTTAGCAAAGTCATTACAGCTGACAACCTATATTGTAAATACCTCTTTAATTTTAGCACTAGGATAAAGTTTTTGACAAATTCACTGAGATGTAAAAACGCCGGGCAAGCATGTCACTCCTCTCTTACCCGCAAACTTTGAAAATGAAGAAAGGCTCCAGTATTTCTTAATCAAAATCTTTCAGGATGGGGTGGTCTAAGTCAATGAAATTTACACTACAGCAAGTTTGCAGGAATGTATTCTGTGAGGCTGGAAAACTAACGAGATCTGCTATTTCCAAGTGATTATATGAGAATATTATTTTGAACTCAATCACTCTGACGCCTGTGGCTCAGCGAGGACATGTTACCCTGAAAAAAAGTAATTTCTCTCCACATCCTTGATTTGTGCTGAAGGTACTGTGAGGCAAAATGATGTATCAGGTAAATTTCACACTTTTCACACAACGAATACAGATGCTCTGCAGTCTTCGCATTCATCAGCTGATCTCTATATAGCAACGAGATGAACAGGAGTAAGACTCTTTAAACTTCTGTGATGTATAAAACATCTGCAGATGGATAAATTATATGAAAAGAGATCATGTTTATTTTTTTATCATATGTATGTGAAGCTGAACTGAATTAAATATATTTCTGCAAGATTGATGACTTCATTTATTCATCAATAGCAATACCTTTCAACATTAGGCGTTAAAACATCTGGGCAAAGCAAATCAAGTTCTTATCCAGTTTTGACATCTGATAAAATGGTTTGGATGTGGCTCATAAAGGAAGAGAAAAGAGGGAAATGTGGCAGGGGAAATGTCCACCTTAAAAATGGAGTGACACAGCGAGTATGATCTTGAAAAGGGCAGGGCCAGATAAAGAGCAGCCGAAAGCAGAAAGGCTTCCCTGGAGGCCGAGAGGTACCAACAAGGGGCTTAGAAAATGAGAAAGGAACAGAGGGAACAAATCACTGTGCCAGTCCGAGCGAAAATGGGAACGAGGGTGAGACCTCAACTTCATTTGTGTAAGACCAGATCATAAAAGTAAAAATAAAAGTAAACAAATAATTAAATAAACTTAGCTCTTGGTTACAGGCGGTTCTTTTGCAGTGACTTATTACAAAAAAAAAGCAAAACTTCATACATTAGTACTTTAAAAAAAAAAAACGTAACTGTTATCTCTGACAAATTTTGGAATTAGGGAAATATTTTCATAATGCAAACAGCTGTATTTTTGTGGTAGGCCAAAATAAGTTTATAGGTTTTAATTTAAAAATATTCTTTGCTGCTGCCTTTTGTCTAAAGGCTGGCGAAACTGGAGAAAACAGACAAACAGAAAGAGCGGAAGAAGAAATAGACTGAACATACACATTCGAGTCACAAGAATAAGACACATTCAGAAACAAGACAGTAGATGCGTTTGAGTTCATGCAGTGCTGAGCAGTTCTGGCTTACAGTATGCAGTATGCTTATGTATGCAAGATATTGTATACGTGATGGGAATCTTATCAAAGAAGAGTGTCAGATGATAAAATCTTGCAGGAGCGAGGTGGCCCCAGTCAAGACATGTCCGGCACTACAGTTGCTTTTTTTTCCGGCTGCTCCAGCTGGGATCCATTTCTGGAACAACACAACTCTGTCTGGATAGGCTTAAAGCTTCACTAACAAGTAACTTTTTTGAACTTAACTCAGACCTTTTTATTTTTTTTTATTAAAGGCAAAGTTTAGATCTTTTTAAGTGAGGTTTTGTGGTTATGAACAATTTACGCCTTACCTGTTGAAGATAGTTGTTTGAACAACCTCACTTTTAGAGAAATGGAGTTTATTTTTGACCAAATCACTGAGCTAATGGCAAGTAAGAGTGTGGCCAGACCAAAGTAGATTGCTACTATTTTTAAATGCTTCCAATTAAAAAAAAATTACAAAAGTTTGTACAAATGCTATGTTATCAACTTTTACATCATTGTAAATTTGACATTACATGGTTATTTACATAGCATTCTATGGTTATTTGCAAGAACAAACAGCAGCAGTAACGTCTGGTACAACCTGAAGCACTGATTGCAGGAATATCATATTATTTCTGCCAGTGTAACTCTGAAATGTAAACTTGGTGGTGATGGAAAGGTTTATAAAGTAGTCTTTGTATGAACTGCTCAGAGGTTTTTGAGATTGGAGAAATCTGCTTTGGTCTTGGCCCCACTTAGACTGAACTGACTTTTAGTTTTTTTTTAATAATTAGTTTGAGTTTGGAATATTTGCCATAAAGTACACTGGTGAAGCTTTTATCAAATTGTAATCTTTTCTATTATTTTTTTTTTAATTTCCATTGGCGGAACATCTTTGAAAGGATGGAAACCTCCTCATTTTTTCCCACCATAGGATATACACTAAAGACTACAAGTGCATGTAAGATCACAAGGGAAAATGACTTGTCCCCCATACACCATTTTCTCTCTGTTTATTTTTTCCTCTCTTTGCTTTTTCACACCATGATTACTCACAACAAGCTCTAGCCTCAGCTGCATTTGTTTTAAAACTTTCATTCTGTCTTTGTAGTCAGTCTTCATCCATTGCGACTTCATTCTTCATTCCTTCTTGTTTTTAATCTTTCTTCCTCACCCTCTCTGTTCTCGCCTGCAGCGCCCTACAATGCAAACACAACCTGTTCTGAGGGGAAGTGAATTATTGAAGCTGCTGCTGCCTTTCCCTGTGCGCAGAAGTGGGCCGCAGAGGAAGGATGGAGGCAGAGGAGGGAGGCACAAGGGTGGATGGAAGAAATGGAGAGGATAGATTTGTAAAGGAGCGAACGAGGAGGGTTTCAGGGTGCAGAGATGGAGAGAATTTTAATCTTGTTTACAAAGTTCTTACCCTTTCACCAGGACAGGAGTTGCAGGAAAAAGTATGGTCAAAATTTTGGGAATATCGAAGGGGAAATGTCAAACTTCATATTGAACACGTAAAAGTGAAAGAGTAAGGACGTTTCTTTTAATGGCAGCACTTGATAAAGCCGAGTTGACTCCACATGTCTTCACTTATGCAACAGTTCCTGTCTTCCTCTCTGACAGTCTTGCTGTCTGGGTCTTTTTCCTGACTTTTTCCTTTATATTTGCATTTCTTTCAGTTTTGCACAGCCTCGTAATGTCACTGTCTTTCCTGTCTTAAATCCATCTCAAAACCGCACATTTTCTTGAGACAGTCATCTGCAGATTCCTTTAAATATATCCAAAAAGCAAACAATTTGCCTCTATCCTTCTTGTTTAATGCAGCTTTGTAATACTTTAGAACACAAAATGGTGTAGGATCACCGTGTACAAGGTCCGCTGGTGCTTCTCCTCGTCTGAAAATCCACATAATCACTTGGACCCTCATGAGCAAAGCCGATATTTCTTGTTCAACTTGTCCAAAGGTTGTATTAACAAGCTCTGAGCCAGTTAACACAGCACACAAGTTTCCCTCCTTCACTGCGTCCACGATATGTGAATTATGGTTTAAGTGAACCACAAAAGTGTAGTTGTACGTGCAGCTCATGTTCGTAACTGCATTTGTGGTATAATTTGCCTGGTTTTATGTCCGTGTAGCCTGGACACCAAAAGTCAACTTGTTAAAAACTTACTGGCAAGAGAAGAATGGAGCAAAACTCCATTCTCTCTAGTTTTAAAACCATCTAAAAATGAAAAACTAAAAACACAAAACCTTTGATGAATCACAGAAAACATAACATTTTTAATATGGTTGTATTTATGACCACACAGATATAAAATTGAGATAGAATAGTTTTTTATTAGTGCTGAAGCACATTTAAGTCTAATTTTAAACAGTGCTGTTTTGTCTACTGGCTTTAAGTCAAGAAAAAGAAAGGAAAATGTTAAAATTGTACCTCAAGAGAAATAAATGTCTCCATACTATTTAAATACTCAAAAGATTTTATTTTATTTTCTTGTGGGTCAAATATTATGAGCTTATTTAAGGTAAAGGAAATCCTCAAAAGATACAATTGTATTAGAGTTAGTTCTACATTTCTATTCAAAGCTTTGCATGTAATTGATAATATTTCATTTAAGCCATCAAGAGGTGGCCTCGTTTTACTGCATCACTTATTTCTGCTTGAGCTTCAGCTCACAGAAAAACAATCTGATATTCTTTCAAGATTTTCTGGTTGAAGATTTTGTGTTTTTCACAATTTTAGAAAGTCCGTGGAATCAGATCAATTAGTCCTTTTTTTCTTTTGCTTGGAAAGGACCTTAAGTCAGTTAAAAGATGAAGAAGGATCTAAAGAGTGACCATTAAAGGAGCTGTGTGAAATCCATCCATCCATTCATTCATCTGAATCCATCCAGCTGTTCGTCCGTCCATTCTTGTTTACTTATACAATTTTGAAAACTAAAGTCTGTAATCTTTAAAGGTTAGGAAAATGACCATCTTTTGTTATCTTCTTTAGAACTCAAACATTTGAATGGACAGGAGACAATTCTGCCCCACAATCCCTCGGTTAAAGCAATGCTTAATTATATTCATAAAGTCAATCTAATGATGGTACACAAGAAAAAAAAAGTGTGAGCAGTTTGAAGAGTACTTTTCACTGTGGAGCTATTTTCACAGATTTAATGATCAATCTCAGCAATGAAGTAACATTGATATCTTTTTAAACAATCATGGCGTTAAAAGCATAGTCTTCAGGTAACAATGTGATAAGACTTCTTTATTATTATCTCATTAAATGTGTTTGTCAAGTCTCTGAGGTTTTAGTGCTGCAGACTGTGACGGTGAAAGGACTCTTATTTCAGTTGGGTTGAATTTTTGTCAAAGTACTTAAAATATCTCCAACCATTTTTTTAAACCATATAATGTTCTCCAATTTGAGCAAAGAATAAAAAAAGATAAAATGATAAGAATAGATAAATCACTCACAGTTGGAGTAAAAACAGTTAGAGAGGAAATTTGGCAATCAGTAATATTTTAAAAATGCTAAGGACAGACAGTTGAACATGTGGGGTACAACAGTACAAGTAAATAAATAAATCAATAAAACAGATGTGTTAACTTTATTACAAAGCCTCTACAGACAAAATTATATAAACATTGTAAGGTAACCCTTGGATTTCATTCACCTCCCTGCAGATTCACAGTTCTCTAAATGCAGATTTTTTTGTTGATGATAAATTTTAATCCATGTCTAAAATTATATGTTTTTTATTAGAGAATTATTAAACTGAAAACTGTGCCTGGTTTATAAATGTGCCTCACCATTATATTGGCTAACTGCCTGGATGGTGATGAATGTACTTAGGCTACTTTCAAAGCAGATATTACCCTCTCGGATGTCTTTGAGCTTCTTTGCTTCACTTTTAGCTTTTAGCAGTTGTCCTTGGGCTCAGCAAGCAATTGGAAATAGTCTTTTATTAAGCTCTCAGAGGTAAGTGAATAATTTTAGATGAGGGAGGCTTGGAATGTGTGTGCTGAGTGACTTCGCTTTCATTATGGTATTTTTTTTTATCAGGCTTGATTTACATGGTTTTTAAGCAAACCTTTCAGTTTATTGCTTTTAAAGATAGTATGCAAGAGTCCAGCTGATGTTGAGTAAACCATTGACATTGCTAAAGATGATAAAAATGTCATTTTTAAGGATAATTGACACTCAGAGAGGTCAATCTTGCATAATGCTGTCACAATATTGTTATTATGCCAGTCACGAAGGACTCAGGGATACTTTGTGTTTGTATCGTGTTTTTTGTGTGTGTGTGTGTTCATAAGTGTGCACACAAGGCAGTTGAGAAAGAAAAAGTGAACAGATTGTTGTAGTCCTGGTGTAAGTATGTGAATTGGTGTCCATATTTTTGCACCTCTTTTTTCAATCTCCTTCAAGCTTCTATACAACATGAATATTTTCTCTCCCACTGGTTAAAAACCACCCAATAACTCCTATTGGTTTATATGAAATGTTAAATTCTGTAGCACCTAATGTAGAGGCCTAATGAGTATGTATTTGCTTGGTGTTTATTTGCAAACCAGGTCCGTTCTTATTCAGACTTTTCACTCCCAGATACTGCATACTACAGGGCCACAAACACACTCACTTGGGCATTAATGCATGCATTTGCTTCTGCTGTCAGTGTTGGTGATTTATTTTACCTCCATCTCCTCAGCTCTTATTAGAAATGCTGATTGATCCTTACTATTGTTTCTTAGTGTGAAACTCAATTTTAAACTTAAGGTTTATCTTTTATTTATACACCGATCATTTATTCATAATTAACTGTTACAGCTTCACCCGATTTTATTATTAGATGCATATAAATGCACTGTTCATTTGGAGTATGTGTGCTGTTTTGTACATATGCTGACTACAGTGATGTGACCTCCCTAACAGTGCTATCTGAAGACAAGCAGTCAGTGTGGGGGTCTTTCATTCAGCTCACATCCCTGTCATATTCATAGTGTTTTATGTATTTATTGTTGTGGATGTGCATGAAAAAAGTATGGTCTTGATTATGTGTTAAGTTTCGTTGTGGGTTGCTTCGAAGTTGCCAAGATAATCTGATTTCCTGCAGGATATGGTTTGTTCTGTTCAGTTTTATTTCTTTAACTGAATTAATTCACAGAATTGAGTGAGAGGTTCTCTATCTGCTTTGTTATTAAAGCTGCACTGTTATGTTATTTCTTTAAACCAGCTTGAAGACTTATCACCTTATTATCTGGACCAAGTGTCTTTATAGTTGGTAGAGGTAATTTTTCAGCAAATGTTATTACTGAAGTTTGGAAAGTCAATAAATTTGGCATCAAAGGGTTTTTCTTTCTATTACCCACAATGTTGAAACACAATGGCCTGCTTTGAACCAGCATGTCACAAGGAAAGAGGGATAAAGATGTCAAAAATGTGTTCCATTAATGTTCACTGAGAGAAAACAAAGACAGACTTGTTGATTGCAGGCTGTTGTGAGATTTCCTGTCTGTGTCTGTCACTGCTCAAAGTTCCTTCTCACATCCAGAAGAGTTAGCCACATGGAATCTCTGAAGTCCTCAGTTACTTCTCTGGTTGGCTCACCAAACCATCTGGCCATCTTGTACACCTCAGGTTCACTAAGCAAACAAGCTCTCCAGAGTTTTGTGGCCAGCTGGACTTGTCATGGATCTTCAGTAACTGAACATGGTCATCACTTGGCAGGTTGGCAGTTAAGTTGTCAACAACTGCCTGGAAAGTCGACCACTGTTTATTCGCTCTGCTCTCCTATCAATAATGCTCTCACTTTTAAACAGGCTTTAAACAAGCCAGCCAAGATGCACTGTTGATTCTTGCTGTTGACTTTTTTCCACTCTGCATTTTCACTGCAGTCAGAATTTTAATTGACTGTTGGATGCAGCAGCAGCTGCCGACGAGTTCCTTTTAAACATCTTGCGTCAGGGAGGTACTTCAACAGCTTATGTCCTGACAGTGTCAAAATGGAGTTTATTTTATTTTTCTGCTTTACTTTTAAGATGTTTTTCTAGAGCAGTAAAGCTCTAGAAAATGACATGAGAGAAAAACAAAGAAAATCAAATTTGGTTTAAGTGTAATAGTTTATTTGCAATCAAAAGGCTAAAATGATGAGAAATCTTTGAATGCTGGATAAAAACAGTGTGTTTTGTTTTTTTTACACATCCTTTCAGTTAGTGCAGACACTTCCTCACTCACATCTTTGTTTTCTGTTTACTTCCTGCCTGACCACCGCCTCCCTGCTATTTGCTCAGTATTAAGCCTGTCTAACTACCATAAAGGTTGTGATGCAGTCTGTGTTTTCTAAGTCCTAAATGTCCCCCATTTTTGCTTTCTATTTTTTGTGCCAAATAATAATAATACAAATATATAAAAAGAATCAAAATAGCTTTTCTCCTCTTGCGAATGTTGACTCGTTTAATTAAAAACTTGCTTATTGAAGTATCTACAACAATAAATGAATTGGTGCAATATGCAGCAGAAATGAAACAAGTACAGATAAATTTAATAAGTAAGGAAGACTTTTTTAAAAACTAATTTTAATAGAGGTTCAAAAAGCAAATAATTTTGGGAATAGACTGTGGCTGAACTGTTAATGGTTATTTCTTGTGCTTTTTTATTATGATGTGCTTTCAGCCTGGCAGCGGGTCTTGACCCTGTAGCCTGCCATGCCTGTATAAACGCCATTCAGTACCTTATGAGATACATTTGCAAAAGTCAGTTCTAAAATGAGTTAGCAATTGTTTTGTAGTGAAAATGCCAGCTTGACCTTGATGACAATAGTTAGTTAAACTGTAAGGTAATATTTGAATCCAGCAAAGGTTGGTATTTAGCTTTGAACATGCAGCACAATTGAATTAAGAAAGTCTGAAGGTAAAATTGAAAAGAACATTAATTAGAAAATATACTCTTTTGGGGTGTCTGGCTTGAGTGACTTGAATATTGACATTATTGTTAACAAATTCAAAAGAGGGTAAAAACTTCTATTCTGTAGGTGAAGACATTTCACTTCTCCTCCGAGGAGCTTTATCAGTTCACAAAGCAGAGTTGAGAATTGATAAAGCTCCTCAGATGAGAAGCAAACCGTCTGTAGCTACAGAACAGAAGTCCAAGTGTTGTTTTTTTTTTTTTTTTTTTTTTTAAATTTTTTTTTTAATTTAAAAAG
>JAOXNZ010000044.1:13229036-13239331 GCA_028566095.1 Kryptolebias brasiliensis
ATTCAGATTCATGAACTAGATTCACATTTCATAAGTTTTCATCAAAATTGTACTTTTTGGGGGGGCTTGATCAGATTCATTGTACTTCTCTTTAGACATCAGATGGACACTGAGTCAGTTCCTAGCTGATTCCACACATATTTAACTCGGGAAAGATTGGGGCACCTGGTTAGCCACAAGAGAACCTCAAAATGACAAACAGTTCATAGACACACGTGTTGTGTTTGGATGGGTGTTGTCTTGATGAAAGATTGTACCAGGCTGTCTCAGGAGTAATAAGATATGTGGATGCAAGATGTGACTGATTTAGCCCTGTGCTGTGAAGGTTACTAAATCACTACCAGAGGTGGCCTGAAGTTATACCATTTGGCTCTCCACATCATGATTCTAGGAGTAACTCCAATGCGGCTTTCCACAACTTTGACAGAATTGATACTCTTTTCTCTGTGTTGACACATGTGCAGATGATGGTCAGTTGGTTCCATAATACTTGGTGTACAATAACAATATCCTCCTGCCACGTAGTCTGTCCTGACTGGAACTTGAACGCCATATGTGGGTTTCAGCCACTGGTTTTCAACATTGGGCAACTTTGGCACCTGAATGCCCCAGATGTTGAGCATTTACATGGTACAGCCACCCGGTCTTGTGCAAACCCACAATGCAGCCTCTACAAACTCTGTCAAGTGGTGGTAAAGCTGGCTCATGTATATGATGCATCCTCTGTGTTTCACTCACTGTTTCGACTGATTGTTCTATTCTCCAACAGCTGTCTGATAACAGTAGTGGTCCTCTTGTGATGCCACTACTTTTGCACTCTGGTGCTCATTCTAGAGTTTGTACTCTACCCTAGACATGCCAGCATTTTGCTAATTTTATTATTTACATTTCCATCACTGATCTGCATGTGCACCAAATTACATCCTAATCGAACCATTCCTTCTGCGTGGTCAGCTTGCTTTTGTCAGTGGGTGTACATTTATGTATAAAGAGAACAAATCAAGTAATGACTGCAATCCTGGCCCAGACTTAATCTGAACTCTACCCTAACCTACCATGTAATTCATTTGATCAATAGGCTCACAATACATTATGAGTACCTTTTTGGGATTTGTGTTAGAGCCATTTAAATTTAAATGATCAGTCATCTTTAATCCGGTCCAGCTCCATAATAAAATTATTCGTATTTGCACATGTTTAGAAATGTTCATGTTACTTTAAAACAAGATTTTTCTTTGAAGATGATAAAAAAAGAAAGTTTCTCTCTTTCTGTTTTCTGTCCATTTATAGACGTCTCCTTCTCATTGAACATGAAACAATAATATCTCTACGCTCTTGTTAGCCACCCCCCACCCCCCCCACACACACACTCTCTTTGTGCGCCAGCACTTCATTAAATTCTAATAGCAGTTGGAAAAAGCTCACATTAAATGAAGTGTGACACATTAATGAAGTATTATTTATCAATGAGTTAAAAAGCTCTACAGAGACCGGCATTAATATCAAACGCCTATTTTGACAGGCTCACAAGGAGTTCCAGTTTAGATGGGAGGTTATTGCTGCCTTGATTTTTCTCACAGTCTCTCACTTTCTCTGCTTTAGAATGTATCTCTATATACATTTAATGCCATCCCATTTTTACTCACAGTTACACACCCTCTCTACATGATTTACACATCACACTTGATAGGACCTTTCTATCTCTGTCTGCACAGATGATATGGGCTCAGCATTTCTTTGCCGGCAACTCTTTGTCCGTCTCACTTCTTCTGTAAATTTCAATTTTCCAATTTCAGTCACTTTATTGGCATGACCGTTGAGACAGATGGGAAGCAGAATATCTTGCCTCTCCTTCACATCTTGTCGACTTGTGTGGCTCTGCCACATGCACACACTTGTGCCTCCATCTTTACCTCCAGGTTTTACTCTGACCTTTCATTTAAATGCTTCCTCTTCCTCTCTCCTTTTTATTGACATCCTCTCTCAGTGCCTCCTTCCTTCCTACCTCTTCACCTAGAATGACCTCTGTGCATTGTTGGCTGCTTTGCTGTAGTCTTTTGGAACAGCACAAACAAACGCACCCTACCCCCCACTCCTCCAAACACACACACAAGTGTGCTTTTTGTTGTGTAGTAGTGTTGGTCTGTGTGAATGTGTGTGTCTGTGTGTGTTGGCTTGCCGTCAAGAAAAGCTGGAGCATCATGGTTGAATAGAATAAGGTCAACTTGACAGTCAAGCAGACAGATGATGTAAAGCACATAACTGCCATGCTGGCCCACCTTATCATCACTATTTTCCCATCCTCCTGAATGCATTACTTTTCTCCTTTGCACTCAGTTTTTTGTTTTTTTGTAGCTAAAGAATGGGGACTTTTCTGTCTTTCTCTCATCATCATGCCTATCCAGCTGCAGTAAGCTACACTGACAAGAATCAGTGTTACACTCAATGCTGCTTCATGTAGCATGCTGAGATTTCAAAAACACACACTAAAAGAAACAAAACCTCTCCTGAAAATTTGTAAACTCCACAGCTGCTATGATCCTCCTTTTTTTCTGTGCCTTTGCGTTGCTCTCATTGTGTTTTCTTATCATAACAGATGTTTTTTGTGGCTTTGAGACACCCAGAGGAAGGTGGGAATCATGATGTGGGAAGTAAGAAGCATAAATGTCAATCATCACTTACACTTAATGGAGACATTACTCAAATTCCTTCGTTTTATCATTCACGGTGATGTTTCAGTGAGTGCTGTGCAGGGTTGTGAGCATCAAGTGTGTTGGTATTCATGGTTTTCCCACCAGGGTGCCCAATTAAACTAAGACTCAAACTATTACGACATTTCAATGAAAGCCTCTTCTAAAGCTCCCCCAGAGGGGAACTGTAAAGCAAAAATGAGTAAAAATGTGTTTGATCTTAAACGACCTGAGAGATTTAAGCTTAACTTTTGGTTTAACATAAGGTTTCTGTCTTTACGATGTTTTCTTATTGATTAATAAACATAAACAAACTATTGACGATAGTAAACTTTGTACTATTGTAGAGTTCTGCAAAATCATGAATCACCCTCGAGCACAAAGTTACTCTTGTTTGTAGCTGCACTAAACTCAACAGAGAAAGAAGTGGGTGGGTGTGTGAGTGTGGATTTGTCCTGGCTGAACAACACTTTAGACTCTAATCAAGGTATCAATATGTGCTCTTGTAACTCGAACCGCACACTGATGTTTCTTTGAGCTCAAATTAAAGTTGATTGAGGATCGTGTTATTCTTATTTGAAGCTCAACTGCAAAAACCCCTTTAGCATCCAGCTACACAAAGTTCCTTGTCAAGATGACTCATTTAAAACTATAAATACAAATGCAGATAATTCTTTGCTCTTTTCTAATTGGGCTTTTTTAAAGTTTGTTGTATAAGTTTGCTGTAACTTTGCCAGCAGATCATCATTATTTGGGATTAAACGTGTAAACATCGACTTGAGAGAAAAATAATGACTAAACAACTTGAACAAAATTGTTTAACAGCAACCCTAAAATGCCAAAGACTAATTTTTTTTAATGCCAAATTGTTTTAATAACTTCACAACAAACATATTTAGTTAAAAGCTTCAGTGGCTTTTAGTTTTTATCAAGGCTGAAGTAATAAGTTAGATAACTTAGCCATTTATATTGAACATTTAGGCAAAAATTAAACAAAACTATGTGAATAGGCCAACCAAAAGCAGTTATTTTTTATGATTCTATTACTTTTTTGCAACATTTTCAAGAAAGCTAGTAAAAGAAAAGCAGGAACAGCGAAATAGTAGCTTTAGACATATGATGCAGGGGGTGTGTTAAGTTTGGGCTATCTGTCGTTTAAAACAACCTGTTTTCCCATATCAGCATGGTTTGTAAATTGTAGCTATCAAACTCAATAGAGTCTTTTTCGGTGGAGAACAAACAGTCTATTTTCTGTTCTCTTCTCCCGTTTCTCAGTCCATCAGTTTCAGCACAGCGTACATCGGACATGACGGGCTTTGTGAATTGAGCTTTCACAAAGAGAACGCTAGTCACACATTTCTATTTATTTTCTCCTCTTTTCCATCATCCTTCCCTTCGCGGGCTTCTCCAGTCTCCCCTCTGTTCGTCTGTGCCAAAGATCTAAGTGGTTTTCATTTCTTTGACGGAGCTCCCTCACTCTTTTCTCTCTTTATCTTCTCATCCTTGGGAGGCTCAAGTGCAGCAAACACACTCCTATTGAGGAGTACGAGTCATGTTTGACCGCACTCAGCAAACCCCCAATCAATTCACATCACTCGAGTCCTCCACCACAGTCGCAACCCCAACTCCTTCCACTTCTGACTTGTTGTTTTTCCTCTTTGTTTTTATACTTTGTGCCTCGTTCTGCCTCCATCTGACACAACTGTCATTTTATGTACATATTCAATTTACCTGGCTTCAAAAACCATCCCCTCCCTGCAATATGTTAAAGACCAAAAGGTTGTTTAAGTCATGTTCAGGTGCTGAAATGGAAATGAGAATAAACATAAGTCACCAAGGACTTTCAGTTCATAGAAGACTTTCAGCTGAAGTTAAAGTTACTTTTGTTGAAATTATTATATTTTACCTTTTTTGACATACAGGATAATATCCATATTGTGTGTAAAAAATAGCAGGGTTGAATGTATTTTTTAACACTTTATGTTGTTATTGAAAAGGAGTGCATGATTACGAGTTTTCTTTTCTTTCTTTCTTTTTTTTTTTTTTACAGGAAACAGAGGTTGCCTAGTGTATAATAAAAATAACAAAGTAATAAGTTCTGAATACTGATCTATATTTTTCTAAAAAAACTAGTGCAGTCACATTAATTTTTTTCTTCATTTTCTATTTTGTGTAGGCCTATGATGCATTAGAACAGTGTATGCAGGTACTAAAAAATTATTGGCACAAGTATGATTTTGCTTCTGTTCACTCTAAATGCAAAGACAGAATTATAATCAGTGTAGGTTGTGATGAGCTGTAATTGAAAACTATGAAAATTATTTATCTGATTTCATTATGGTTTAAAGATAGATCCATTACTGACAATCAGAGATTATTTAAACATAAAAAAAGAAAATAATAAAAAAAGATATACTGCACATGTACCAATAAAGAAGACTTTTTACTTGAAGCAGTTTAAAAGACTCCTTGTCAGCTCTTGGAAACATGCCACTGAACTCAGTTTACATTTAAATATGAGGCTGAACTCTTGTTTTAAAGTGGCCTAAAGTGTCTATTTAGAATTACAACAATAAAAAAATGATTAAAATTAGTATTTTTTGTGTGCTTATCAGGGTGTGTAAGAAGGGGACAGCAGCTGACTGAAAGCATCAAAGAGGTTAGCGAGGGGTAGTCCTTTCATTTATAACATCCATTAAATGTTCAGGTCAAAAGTTAAATCAATGTCGCTGATGCGTTTTGATATCCAGAGCTCAGAGCCAAAATGAAAAGGATGAGGTCGTGACATCAGTCGTTTGATCTCTCTCTATCCTGTCTGCAGAGAAGAGTCCTGATAAAATGCTAAGGCGATGTGAGTCACTCGGGTCATAGGACTCTGTGTTTGTGTGTGTGTGAGCATTGTTTCTCTGGCTCAAATAAAAATTTGTCTTTATTGCAGTTAATAAATAAATTCATGGACTATACTCTCAGGTTCTCTTTCTCCACGACCCTTATCTACTCCTCCCCTAACTTTCTTTTACCAGTCCTTTTTTCCTCTCGTGATGGCAGAAGAATGGGCAAAGCAATAGTCTCTTGTGAATGAAGCGAATTGAGACGGAGCTCAGCTGCATGCATGAGCAGCTCCCATAAAGTAACTCCGCATATCAATCATGCTCTTCGTGTTCAACAGTAATAATGACCTTCTGAGGGATTCCTCTGGCAAGATACAGTAGGACCTACACATACACACACACCCGCGCAGACACAGCCGTTGACATATATGCATGCATAGTTACAGCTAACAAGTGCTCACACACTCATTCACTCTTTCAGCACAATCACACAGCCGCTGTGCAGCACTCAGTCACAGCTGTCAGTGCGGTTTGACACCAGCTTTCCTGTCTCATCATTAGTTTCAGTGAGAGATGTCCTGTCCCCTCAACAAAAACAAACATGGCAGGCTGTGACAAATCAATTCATCAGCCGAGGCATTTGCCAATAGTTATAGTTCACTTACAACTAATGTGCTTCAAATGTTTCAGAAAAGTTTCTAATAATGCACAGGCAACACTTGCCATACCCCCTCCCCAACAGTTTTGATCAATGAATCATCAGAAGCAGATTGCTGACAAAACAGTGACTGTCTCTGACAGATGATTGCTTTCCATACTAACTGAATTAATGCACTTTTGAGGCAGAAATGTTCCAGTAACTGTTAAAACTTGTTTATTTTATCAATTAGAAACTAGAAAAATAGGTCTAAATGTGGTGTATTATAAATTTATCTCACATTTCAGTGATATTCACAAAATGATCATTTAAAAAAATCCTAATTGTGTAAAACAATTTCATTGATTAACTAATTTTAAGAACTTAAACTAGATTTCATAATCCGACTACAGATATCTGTATTGATCATGTAATCAGTTAGATCCTTTGTGTTGGTCCTTTTGTTGCTAAGCAACAAAACCCTGGATAAATTACTGCAGATATTCAGTGTGTTAGTTAATATTAAGTGTGTGACTGTTTGTGAAAGTAGCTGCAAGATGCTTTTAAAATGTGTGCTTGCTTGGCTTTTGTTTGTATTTTTAGTAAGTTTTGACCAATTGCATTTGTGCAATATTCAGTTTCCTGCAGGTAAACTATCAATGTGGGAAAAAAAAACAATTAAATTAAAATTGAAAAAAAGATTTTGGGGGGCTAAATTATATATTTTTAAGCATATACATTGCAACAAGTCTGAGTTATTTGTTATTCTGATATTCACTGGTTGGAATAAAAACTCCAGAACATTGGTCATTAGCAATGAAAAAAGTCAAACTCCCAGATTACTCCAGAAGTTTCATGTTTCAGTATTCATGGACAGTGCAGTTGCTGAAGTTTTGAGAATTAAAAGTGGGTGACTGAGGCATTAGATACCACAAAAATATGCAAATTCACCCAACTGTCTGAAGCTTGTACAGTTGGTCAGACAATATGATGGACCTCTGGATCACCTCTGATTAATATGAAGCATCATGAGAGGCAGAAAAAAATCTTTGCAGCACATGGAGTAACCTCAAACTCTAGAGGCAAGTCAGAAAATCATAGGTATTAAGGGTCCAGAATCTTCACAGTGTTTCTCTTTTGTAATTTTTTTTTTATCTCATCATTAGTCTGTTATGTACCTCTGTTCCCTCTGCCCTCATTTCTTTACTTCCACCTTAAGTGCCCCTTCCTTTCCATTACTTCTGACTCATGAAATTCCTGGTTGTAGTACTTTGTGTCTCTCTGTGCCTGTTTTCCCCTTCTTTGTCCTATTTACCTCCTTCTTTTTTTGACAACCCTGCTTACCTCTACATTGTTTCTGTCTAACGTCACTTTTTGACTTCCTTATTTTGGACTCTTCACTCTGTGCTTTTCTGTTGTTTATTTCTCTCCTTCTTGCCTCCTTCACTTTTTGTACCTCCTTGTGTGCTTGTCTCATGCTTTTTATTTCCTTTTTCTACTCTCTTTCCTTTTCTTCCTCCTCCTTCTCTGGCAGCATATCTTTCTTTAGTCGATCAGACAGTCGAAGCAGCCAAGCTGCCGGAGGCGAGAGAAGGCAGAGGAGCCGCTCTGTCCGACCTCCCTCCCTCTCCAGAGAGAAAAACTAATGCAGACACGCCAATAAGCTGTATGAAGGCAATTATTCACCATTTCTATTAGCCTTCAGTTTTCCTCAGAAAGTTAGCACACTTATTAAACTTAGCTCATTAACTCTACACAGTGTTTTGATGTTCTCAAACATCACACTTTTTTTATGATTGATTGTTAGAAGATTGCACCAGGGAAGCTGTAGGCTAACGGTGGTTGTTTGTGGGCCAACCAGTTTACTGAGAAGTAAGCTAACTGGGAAAACTGTTAGAGAAAAAAGATAAATAAGACATGATCTTCCCTCCCACAACAGCTGCCATCCGTGTACACTGCAACAAGGCTCTTAACCCCCAACTGCTCGACTGGACTCACTCAGTGTCCAGAATAAAGCATCCAATTATTCTGAGCAGAGTTCTTTTGTGAGAGGAAGGGCTTTAATTTGAGGCAGCACTTTGGCTAAAATACTTCAGCCTTACTTTAGTTTAAGGTATGTGTTGTACCCAGCAGGCAATGTTAAACCAGTTTAAATAAATTTTATTTGACATCTTGCTGAGTAACACTGAAACTCATTGAAACCTTTTTGTGGAACTTTTTAATGTACCTTAAGTGCGCTTGAACTTTTACCATGGAAAGGTTTAGTTTATTTTAGGTCTTACCTGTGCAGAACAAAAACTCTCAACAAAGAACAGAAAAAAATTTATGGGCTTTGACATTGCATAAAATCATTGCCATTAAAAAAAACAGCCTGTGGCATGTTAAGATGTCTTTGGATGTGTAATAAAATATTTACAGGAGTTTAAATTTGTTATTAAACTTTTCAAAAACATTATAGGGATATCTGTTTGGAGAAATAGAGCTTAATTCTGACATTTATGACAAGATAATGTTGAGTTTGAACAGGGCCACGACCAGAGTGGATTGCTTGAAACAAGTCCAGTCTCAATAATTTTATTGCAGTTCAGGCTGGTAGAAATATTATGATAATCCTGCTTGAAGTTCTACAGCAGGCTGTTGCTGCTTTTTGCTGCTAACTATAAAATTGTATTTAAATAACTGTGAATAAAGCTATTAAACTATTTAAACTGTTAAAAGAGCTATCTGCAACAGGTAAGAAAGAATCTTTTCACAGAATGTGACATCAGTGGAGCTGAACATTTGCTTTAAGCCTCAGTCACACATCTCTACAACTCACAGTCTAAAACTGCAGATTTCAGCTTCATTCACTCCGAAACTCAGAGCCAGAAAAACAACTTCAACTGCTGACATTGAACTCATAAGCATATGTTTCTCCACAGATTTTGCACAGAGAAAAGAAAAAAATACATAGCAAAGCAAAAATATTATTGTTTTCCGCTCTGAGCTACAGAGCAGTGTGGTATTTGTAGACGTTTGTAAGATTTTTTTAAATTTATTTATCTATTTATTTTTACTTAATACCCAAAGAGCCTTCAAAAAAAAGTGTGCAACATTTTTTTGTTCTGTGGGTAGCAGTGATTCACATCCAACCGGCACCATGACACCCCATAATGATAATAATATTAAATTATAATGTTATAACAGTTCAATGCTCAAAGAGATGTTCACAGAACACTCATTTTATATTAAAAACAGAATACAATTCATTTCTAAAACATCACAGGGTCTCTGGTAGGTTTAGAAACCGGATAACCTCTTCAGCTTTATGTTAGGGGATCCATTTTGAAGATGCAGTTTCTCAACAATACGAACCGTTTCTCTCAAACAAAGATTGATTAAACCACTGAAGCCTTTTTCAGTTGACCTTATAAAACTTGCAAGCTTTTAAATTTGCTTTTTTCTTGGTTTTGTTTGCAGCTAAAAAAAACAGTCTGAATTGTCCTGCAGCACATTAGAAAATGTCTCAGCAACACATTAATTCCATACACAATTATAATTGTGGCACATTCACTTTGTAGTTTTTACTTTTTACCTTCTCTGCTCTTGGACTGCAGTTGCTTTTAGCCGCAATAATTTTTCAAAACCCTCATATTGGATTACAACTATAACATTATGTTGCGAAAACAAGAATATCTCTAGATTTTTATTACTATCTGCTGCAAAGATCGGACCCATGTATAATATATGTGAGAGGCTCTTATAGCAGGAGTCCCAAGATGACAATGCACTTTAAGTGTTAGAGTCTATAAAGTTTGCGACGTGGTTCATGGGTTTTTATCATGTGTTTAATATTGTGTGACTTGGTTCTGCTTTTCAATCATTTTGATCCTTTAACTTTCTGCTTGCATCAGGTCCTACTTTCCTAATCATCACGCCTGCCCAGTGAAACACCTTCAGTTTATGTCATTCCATGTTTACAGTTGTTGTTTTTCAGATCCTCATTGATATTTAGTCATTGGTCTTACCATGCCATGTTTAGGTCTATGTCATCATGTTCAGATTCTGGTTTTTGAATATCCCGTCTCTCACAAACAGTCTTTGTTTTAGTGAGATCTTGTTTACCACGTTCATGAGAACAGACCATCTGAACGGCCC
>JAOXNZ010000044.1:13268895-13279521 GCA_028566095.1 Kryptolebias brasiliensis
TTTTCAAAATTATTTCTATTTGCTAAATGCCAGAATAATGAGAAAGAGAATGTTTTTAAGGCAATTTTTATTACTTTTATGCGAGGAACAAAACGTCTTCAACTACAGAATAAAAGTCCAGTTGTTTTTGTTTTTAACCCCCTTTTTTTGGGTTAGTGTATGTAAACTTCTGGTTTTCAACTGTATATGCATACACTCAACGGTCACTTTATTAGATACACTTCTCAAATTGCTTGTTAACACAAAAACCAAATCATCCAATCACATAGCAGTAAATCAGTGCCTTTAGGCATGTAGACATGTTAAGACAACTTGCTGAAGTTCAAATCGGTATCAGAATGGGGAAGAAAGAGAATTTAAGTGACTATGAATGTGATGTGGTTGTTGGTGCCAGACAGGCTGGTCTGAGTAATTCAGAAACTCGTAATCTACTGGGCATTTTACACACAACCATCTCTAGGGTTTACAGAGACTCAGACCACTTTTTTTCCTAATCTTTTATTGTCCAACTTTGGTGAGCCTGTTTGAACTGTCGGCTCAGTTTCCTGTTCTTAGCTGACAGGAGTGGCACCTGGTGTGGACTTCTGCGGCTGTAGCCCATCTGCTTCAAGGCTGGATGTATTTTGTGTTCACAGATGGTATTCTGCATGCCTTTGTTTGTAACAAGTGCTTATTTGAGCGACTGTTGCCTTTCTGTCATCTCAAACCAGTCTGCCCATTCTTCTCTGACCTCTGACATTAACAAGCCTTTTTCATTTACACACTGAATATTTTCTCATTTTTGGACCATTCTCTGTAAACCCTAGAGATGGTTATGTGTAAAAATCCCAGTAGATCACCAGTTTCTGAACTACTCAGACCAGCCTGTCTGGCACCAACAACCTCGCCACATTCAAAGTCACTTAAATCCTCTTTCTTACCCATTCTGATGCTCGGTTTGAACAGCAAGTTCTCTTCACTAAGTTTACATGCCCCACAGGTATTGAGGTTTGTGATTGTGATTGGCTGATTAGCTGTTTGTGTAAACAAGCAATTGAACAAGTGTACTTAATGAAGCGGCCCGTGAGTGTATATGCATGCATATATATATATATTTATGTATACATACACAAATGCATTCTTGCTCTTATCAAATCAAAAAGTCAAAAATAAAATCATGAACTATTGCCATGAACTTGACCTTGTGTTTAGTTTTAGTAAAGTTAAGAGCCCTTGTTGCTTGATGGTTAAGTGGTTTGAAATACAGAAAATGTGCCTTTTGTCCTTTTTTTAAGAATTCAGTCATCTACAGCTTAAAAGCAAGGTCAAACACACTTGTGAAATGCACATTGTGACATGTCCTATATTTATGGGAAAGATTCCCAGTTAAAGGCTATGTTATTAACAATAAAACAGGCAAATTAATTAATTTAATTAATTATCTTTTTGAACAGTAATTTATTGCACTTGATATGAGCAAACTTTACAAGGGTTAGGATGCAGTTTCTATCAAACCTCTGGCTCAAGTAGAAGCACTTAATAGCAGAATGACACATAATAATAAATCAAATGTGTTTTTATCAGTAGGAGCAGAGGTACAAGGGAAAACATTGCACATATTCATATAAGGGGCATCTTTATTCTTTTCATTTACTGAATTGTTAAAGCCAACAGGTTTAACCAGCCTTTCACATGAACAAAAAGTCATTGCATTTTGTCATTTAGACAGTCAAGAGGATATGAAACTCAAAAAAGAAGGAAAGATGACTTTCAGTGAATTTGAAAGTGCCAGATGGACTGGTTTGAATATTTTAAAGACATATGATTGACTGAGATATTCACACACTGCCATCTCTACTCTTGACAAAAAATAACCCAAAAGCAAAGACCCTCCAGTGAGTGGCAGTTCTCTTGGTTTATAATGAAGTCCTGATGGGAGAGAAGAAAGGCCCGACTGGTTGAAGCAGATACAAAGGCAACAATAACTCAGTTTACTACTCATTATAAACCTGCATAAGGACAACTCTGAACAGGTGACATGTTGAGCTTTGGTGCAGACAATCACAGCCCCTTTTACTACTGTCAGCTACAAGCAGAAAATGGATGCACACTTAAAAAAAGTAAAAAAAATAAAAAATTATACAGTTTAGCTTGCTTTAAGTTTTGCTGATTTGTTCTGTGACATAAAAGACAACAAAGGAATTTTGAAGCAATAGTCTGATTTTAACACAACT
Organism: Kryptolebias brasiliensis; assembly: GCA_028566095.1. Classification (NCBI taxonomy): domain Eukaryota; kingdom Metazoa; phylum Chordata; class Actinopteri; order Cyprinodontiformes; family Rivulidae; genus Kryptolebias; species Kryptolebias brasiliensis. The sequence continues at coordinate 13,271,109 of JAOXNZ010000044.1, forward strand.
TTATAAAATTTAAGTTATATAGAATAATAGTCATTTTGGTAATGTCTTTGCTCTGCATGCATTAAAAAATTTTCATTACCATATCTTACCTCAAGTGAAATCTGTAAATGAAACTGATTCACAAGATGATGTCTTAATCCACCTGCAGCACATGGAGCTGTCCTAGTCATTGTAAAGACTCATTTGATCTTTGTAACTAGAAGAAAATTCTTATAACACCTTCACATCTACTGTGTTATCATTATATATCATCACCTAGTTCACTTCAGAGCACTTTTTCCTAACCAATCACATGTACACATGACCAGTTTTTCAAAGTAGACTTGACTTTTGATACATTTGAGTACATTTGACTTTGTGAGAAAAACAGTCCAAGTTTCTTAGAAAATTGAATTATACAGGTTGTGTGTACTACTGACTGCATAAATATATGTACTTCAGAATGTGTATCAGCAGTGACAGACTATTGTAAGAAGAAAATAATGCTTCGCTTCTTTTTAATCAAATCTACTTTAGTTCAGGAGTGCTTCATATTTTTCGACCCACCAGGCAAAAGATCTTCCAGATATATGAAGACGTAAAGGTATGAAAAGGTGAAGGAGCCATTGTCCTGCTGCTCATGAATACATATTTTTGATTAAATTCATCTTTGTGATATTTAAAGTCCTTTGGGGAGAGGCAAAGGAGAGAAATATTACTCCCGGACAACATTCGGTTTCAAGGTGTCTTATATCTGCTATATGAAAACATTAATCAGCAGCTCAGTATATAGTTGACCTTCTATGCCTCTTGTGGCAGTGTTATCCAGCTCATAGCTAACAAAGTGGTGCATGGATTAAAGAAACTATTGCTTTGAGTTGATGTTATCTTGATGGCATGCTACTGACTGAGTTTAAATTATACTGAACAAAAATATAAACGCAACACTTTGGTTTTTGGTTTTTGTTCCCATTTTTCATGAGCTGAACTCAAAGATCTTAGATTTTTTTCTATGTACCCAATAGGCCTATTTCTCTCAAATATTGTTCACAAACTTGTGTAAATCTGTGTTAGTGATCACTTCTCCTTTGCCGAGATAATCCATTCACAGCATAGGTGTGACTTAGGCTGGCCACAATAAATGGCCACTCTAAAATGTGCAGTTTTATCACGCTGTACAATGCCACTGATGTCGCAAGTTTTGAGGGAGCATGCAACTGGCATCCTCACTGCAGGAATGTCTGCCAGAGAAGATACGTAATCCCTTTAGTGAGTTTTGAGTGTGCTCCTGGATATTTTCCTAGTGGGACATATGCAGAAAACCTCCAGAGTGAGGCTTTCAGGAGGCATTCTAATCAGATGCCTGAACCACCTCAGCTGAAACTTTTTAATGATGAGGAGCATTGGCTCTACTCTGAGCTTATTCCAGCCTCTTGTAGCCAGGATCTTGCTCTTTGGGTCATAATCCACATCTCAGGACCAGTAAATCGAAAGCTTTGCCTTTCGGCTAGCTCCTTCTTCACCATAACAAACACAGCAAAGCCCTCATTACTGTGGACAAAGCCCCAATTTGTCGATCCATCCCTCGCTCCACCCTGCAGTCACTCATAAGACTCCCAGATATTTAAACTCCTCCACTTAAGGCAAAGGCCCACCCCCTCAAGGTTTTTATTTGACCTTAAATGGTCTTTAAAAATGTGCATTGCATTATACAGTATCTTGAAACACAAGAGTGTGTCAATCCATCCATTGTATCACATTAGACCAAATTAATTAGAAATTTGATATGGTCACTAATGGAAGTTCATTGACCTTGGAGTTATTTTTAGTTTTGAGAAGGCAAAGACAGCCCTCTCCTGGATGTATTTATAATAAAATAAATGTGTCTGCATCATGATTTTTGCCATAAGTGTACATAGACAAATGTGCAAGAGTAAACTGTGACCTCATGTAATCAAAGCACACTGGCATCATGTGCTTTGACACTGGCATTTTTTTTTGTAAAATTGCTACTGTTTATTTCTGTCAGTAAAAACATACTAATATTAAATTATTTTACATGCCTTTGAAGAATTTTACAATTTCATATACCAAAGTTTAATAATATTCCATTTGTTAAACGTAAAAAGTTAACCAGGTATTTGGAAATATCTGTGTCATATTGTTGTATCATGGCATTATGCTGTGCACATTTAAAATAATGAAAATACTTAATAAGTTAACCAAACACAGGTAAAAAAATGAATGCTTACTCTTTGAGAATTGTGGTTTCTATTTGTTTAGCTCATCAATCTTCTGTTTTTTTGCCAAGAAAAAACTATTATGTCTAAGACCTGTAACTAATGGATCTTTATGCATTACTCAGCCACCATGGCCTAATTATTTTCTGTCAACAAACAATGCATTTGAACATGCAGCAGGACAGATGGAAGATTTTATCAAGTCTTTAGCAGAACCTTTACCTTCAAGCAAAAAGCACATTGTACAATCTGACATTTGAATTCCCTGACAAGTGTCAGTGTCACCTTGATGGAGGAACATACAGAAATATCAGGAAAGCCACAGCTGCACATAATGGCTTCTCTATGTTCAGGCGAGGATGGATCAACCAAACAGGAAAAAGCACTTAAATATATCTCACAATTCATCTGACAGCACAATCCTTGAAAGTACTCTATACTTTAAAAATCTCTTACAGCTGCTCTTGTATGAGGATATTTTGCTGTTTGCTAAGTAAGTACTGGCATCTTTGTCAAGTTACATGGAATGATATCCACATTCAGAAGCAAAGTTATTGTATTTTACATTTCTCAAGAGATCAGTGCTTGACTTGTGGTTGTGTAAAACATTGATTGAAGATCATTTCTATGACAAGTGAAGCCATTTCTCAGTTAATGTTACCCAGTACTTACTTCCTGTGTACAGTATCTATTTACACAAACATATACACTTAGGTTTAGAACATTTAATGTTTTCACTGCCGCCATTTCCTTTTGGAAAAGTGTTTTTTTTTTTGTTTTTTTTTCACAGTCATATTGTGCTATAAACCATATAAATAACTTTACTGCCGTTGCTAGGAGTTTATTGATGTGGTTTTAGAGTTTCTATTTGTGCATATGCAAATTAATTTAATGAACAATGATATGGAAAAAGCACTGGAAAAAACAAAACAGACTTTTGTCAAAATAGGAAAGAGAACATAGATTTACCTATTGGAAGACAAATGATGCAGAAAAATTAATTCTGAAGTGTTGACTTAAAAAATGTCAGGGATAACTACAAATTTTAGGCACAAATCTGAAGCCAAAATTCGAGCTTGCCACACCATTTTTGTTCATTATATGAGAACATGTGTATTTTTTTATGTGTGAATGTCTGAGAGAGGTGAACAACAAATGCAATGCAGGTGTGATAATTAGCTAATTAGAATCAGGTGTGCTGGGATCAAAGAAAGCAAGATGCCCAGAGACTAGGCAAGGAAGTGACCTATATATACATGTATTTTAGAACTAAAACACCTTTTAGGTGAAGTGCTCTATTCTGAGAGGTCACCTAAACCTGAAAGTCACGATTCAGGTTTAACAATATCAGTCAGTCTATAGATGCCTTGGAGCTTGCATCAGTGAATCACATGATTTATGTTTATTCCTCATTTTGTACCGTAAGCTTCCTTTGTTAGTTTATGGTGATGTTGTGAGATTCCTGTTAAAAGTGTGAAGGTTTCCACTGAACTCATCAAAACAGTTATCACATGTTCATCAATAGGCTGTACAAAGGGGCAAATCATTTTATCATTAAAAATAAATTAAAAATACAACCCGGTCCATCAGGTACGTAGCTACTAGGAATGATCAATTTAGTTAGGCCCTCATCCATGGCTCTGGTGGAGCACTGAGAAGACAAGAAAACTTGACTTTGAGGAAGTATAAGCACCTGCCCTCCTATATGTTGCTCTCTTGGGGGTGTACCTTAGTGTTTTCTTGGTAATTTGTCTCTCAGTCCCTCTTTTAAAAAAAAACAAGTTGCCTTTTTTATGAGGGTCTCCTAGCTGCCTGAGTAGGACTCCAGTCTGGACCAGTTTACCCACAGAACATGACCAGGTCCCAGCATCCTGCTCTGAGGCACTTTTAGAGGTTTTGATGTGAGACGCAGTGTGTTAGTGACTCACAGTCCAGGCTCAAACTTCAGAACTCAGTTTCTAATGTGTTTCTAGCTTTTCCCTGAGAACAATTTCTACACAACCAACTATGCGTGCCAACTATGTATAGCTATGTGCTAAATGCACATAACTGTACAATATGCAAATTACCATACACCATGGCAGAATAAACCGTCTAGACAATGTCCCTACATGGGCTCTATACCTAAAACATAGTGTCACAGTCACATTGCTTTGGTGTCATTATGTTGTTATTATGTAAAAAGAAATATGCAGTCTCCTTCTTGTTCATTTTCAACCCCTCTGTTTTAAGCAGTCATTCTGTTTCTCTCAAGTATCATTCATTTGTGATTGCTAGATACCCAAAAGGCATGAAAAACTTAATGAAGTGATTGAATATTCAAAAGAATAGAAAGTCCTATGGTTTCAAAGTTTTCAAGAGCTGTACAGATGAGTGTGAAAGATTGGAAAGTTTTTCAATTTGTTGGACCTTAGCAATCAATTAAAAGGACACTAGAATTGTAAACAGTACCATACTGAAAGCTACAAACGATACATTAAAAAAATAAAAGGTGTCAGAAATAAAGAAATGGACATTATTGACAATATTTAAAAATACTGCATTGTCTAACCACAGCTGACGTTTCATCACTCTTGTCTGGATTGAACTGTATTGTTTCACTCTTAACAGGTTGGGTGTGAGCAGTTTGACAAACAGCCTCTGACAGAAAAGCAGACCTGGTTGTAATTAACTTTGCACCATTTTCACAATGAACAGTGGGACTTAAAGTGTTGAGAACATTAATGTTTAAGAAGAATTTTAAGTTAAACAGTTTGAATTCTAAAACAAACGTTTTGCTTAGTCATTGTGCTACATGTGTACATATGTTCAGTTTAATATCTGTATTTGTATGTGAAAAAAATGAGGTTCTATTGGCAGTTACTTTTACTCTCAAAACCAGCCAAGTGATTTTTATTTTTTATTTTTTTTGTAGTTGTAAACTAGAATCTCTCTTTTTTTTCTCTCTCTAAGAATATTTTAAGTGAGGATAAACAACAGTAAGTAATACGTGTGATGGGAGATTTATTGGTCTCCGTTCTTTTCATCTTAACTGTGTGTTCAGGTTGATGGAATTCTAGAGGTCTATTATCTGATTCACAAACACTGCAGTGTCATAAAAATAAGTATTAATAGGGAGAGCAACTTCAAATGCAGTGGAATTTAGTTGTCTGCAGCTGTTTGATCATGAATACAACCAGAGATATTCAGGTCATTCTAACACAACCTGTTCAGGGGTCCCCAATTAGCATGTTTTGCTTGCAAATCAGCTGTTGTTAAGCCATGTGGGCGAGCAGATGGAGGGGATGAACCCAAACAACAATCAGCCCGAGATTTCTTCCCAACCATATGCTTATTATGACAAAATACAATTGCACTTTCATAATGGAGTCTCATTTATTCAAATTTCAGGCCCCACTTAGTTTGCAGATTTACCCAGTTAGCTTGCTTTACCAGTCTTTCCTAATAGCTTGTTTTGTAGCAAATGCAATGACAGTAATTTCAATCTCTAAAAGATGTTCTTTCTTTGCATTTTAGCTAATGGGTATGAGAAAGCAAGTCTCACCAGCAGTGTGGCAATATATTTAATTTGAGATTGTGTGTAAAAGCATACAGTTCTGTTTGCTTAACCCTCCTGAAGCCCTCAAAAGAGAGAGTCAATTACCATAATACAATATGACTTTTGTAAGAAGTCATTTTTGTGACATTAGTATTATAGAGATAGATCCAATGGTTCTGATCACTTTAGTTAGACACAGTAGCTAGATAGGTAATTTATGAGTACAGTGGGGTAACTAATTGCAGCGTTTCTAAAGGTGTGTTGGGTCGGTGTCTGTTTGCACTTTTTTGACATTCCCTAGTGGAAATGTAAAACTATGAACTTCTGATAGAATGAGTTTATGTACCTGTAGGTATGCATGAATCCACAAACAACATATTAAGATTCTTTCTGCTATCTCCTTCCTCTGGGTTGGGTTTAGTAAGTCACTGATAATATGTGACAGGGGTTTCCTTGACAGTTTGGGGTCATCTTTAAGCCTGCCCCTCCACACTTAAGTACTGTCACAGTTAACCTCTGAGATCAGATATATGAGAATGTTTTTTTTTAACATTCCCAATACTAAAAGACAAAAGAAGAAAGACATATGTAGAAGTGAGGCTAAAAGACAAAAGAAGGTTCTACAGTATGTAGGAAAGAAGAACAGGTAGAATGCACAGAAACAGTGAAATGTGGAGCACAGCTGCTGAGTAGTAAAACAGACACGCATACATACACACACAAATATATATATATATATACACACACACACACATGGCCAGAGAAATGTATGGCAGGTTGAAAATACTTCATACATCATTGAGAATGTGAGAATGAGGAGGCTCATATCATTTTACTGGGCAGAGACAAGATAAGGAAACTATGTTTTGCTGATCAAAAGACAGACTGCCTGACAATGACAAAGAGATGGGGAGAGGTGCAGTGACAAGAAAATTATATATCAGAGGGGAGATTTTCTAACAGGCAAAAATAGAAAAATGTAATAAACCCAGTGTGTTAGACCAAGATCAAAAGACAATGACATTAAAAGCGTTGCACTTTTGCTTTTTTATTTTTTAAATCATTTTCCCCTTTTATTAGATATATTAATCATCACTTCTGAATGAAGTTGCCCAAACAAGCATTGGTGCATTTAGTAGATTGCATACACAAAGAGAGTGAACACATGAACTCACACTAACATTGCACACACATACCTCACAAAAACATGAAGTAGGGTTGTGTTATAAGCTGTCCACCAGACAAGGAAGAGATAAGACCATTCCATGTTTTCCCATCATTTGGGTAGTGTTATCTAAAATGTGCTTTTTTTCTGCTTCTTTTAGTTTTACTAGAATTTATTTATTGACTCTTTCTTCCCTATGAAGGTTATACAATACTGTGCAGGCTTAAAATGATCTTGACCTTACTATGGCTCTAGTTGCACATACTGATATTTTTCTTCGAGAACATACCCATTACACTGGAATGAAGCATAAATCAAGTGGTTCGTGGTGGATTTTCTGAGATGCTGTCAGCACTGGGGAAAGACAAGTAATCAAACAAGAAAAGAAAGATGGACATGTAAATGATTAGATTTTCTTTTTTTTTTTTTACTTGATAAATATTGTTATACACTGTAATTATCATTCTTTTGACAGTTAAAACAAAACTGTGGATATTTATGTAGAGAAGTTGAGGAACAGATGACAGGCTGTAGGCAGTTTGTACATCAAGTATAAATGTTGTGAAATTTCATTACCATGATGTAGAGCTACAGGTGCAATTTAGATCTTATAGTAACAGTTCACATCTTTTGAAACGCGGTTTTGTGGAAAAGGTTATGAACAATTAATTTCTTATCTGTATATATCTCTTTGACCTCAGTTTAGAGAAAAATAAATCAATTTTGACCATACTGATGAGCTAGTCAGGTTAAATATCAACTTGAATTTGTGAATAAAGCAGCATAATCTGCTGCTGCAGCAACAGGAGGTTGATTTTTCCCAATTCCTACAATCTTACCTGAACCTCTATGACTTTGAAAACAGATATGTTTAATTTCTATGACACGGCAGAGCTAACATGCTGTGTCATAGAAATTATTTGCCCAGCACTCCCTCTGACTTGGTGCACAAAATACATGCGTGCCAGGTATTGTAAAGCAAATGCTGACTGTATGAAATACTAAGAAAACATAATGTAACCTGCTTGTGGTTTTGAGCAACCATTGTCCTAATTTGTTTATTATATTTACATATTTTATGTATATATATTTCTGTCATGATTTTGGGGGTTATATAGTAAACATCTGGATCTGCAGTCTCAAATGTTCAGGTCTAACACAGATTTTACACATGCTTACACATTGACAGCATAGATTTTATCTGGTTCTTTTTCATCCAGCTGTGAACAACTGGCCTGTATAAATGACCTCTTTGGAACTATTATTGAGAATATAAAGACAGAATACATTAGACAGGCTTTAACTCTTGGTGTTTTAAGGTCTCTTCAAAAAATGCTTTTGTAGTCACTTGCATAAGAGTTGACATTTTTGAAACATTTATTTTTTTTATTTTTAATTGTTTTTAATTTTGTTTTATGGTCTCTTGTGTTTGGCGTTATCGTTTTACTGTTTATTGTTTTGCGTGCAGCACGTTGGCTAACGGCAGTTGTA
>JAOXNZ010000044.1:13294671-13307030 GCA_028566095.1 Kryptolebias brasiliensis
ATGTTTGAAATAAAGTTTTGGTTTTAATATAATAATTACATAATAAATATGTGAAAAAATTTATTTTTAGTGCATGTTGTGTGTGTTGCTTGTCCCATCTAGGGTGAAACCAAGGTGCTGAAACTAAAAAACCTGAGACCCAAGGATTTTGCTGATTACACCTGCCAGGTGTCTGTCCGTAATGTGTGTAACATTGAAGACAAGTCGGTCAAATTTATGCTCACAAATGCTACATGTAAGTATTTTGATATGATTTTTTTTCTTTAAGTCATACAAAGACAAATACTTGAAATGCCACAGACATACATGCTTTCACACAGCCAAGGTTTCTCTCCTTTTCTATTGAATCTCCGGCTTTGATTTATTCACTCTGTTTTTTATTCTTTGATACTCCATCTGACTTTTCTCTGCGTGCTTGCAGTGTTTTAGCTCAGGAATATCCTACTCTGTCTCTTTCTCTCTTTGTAAAGTGTTTTCCCCTTTTTACTCGAGGATCGTCTCATCTTCTCACTTTCTTCTGTATATTTCTATCTTTCTGCCTTCTTTTCTGTCTGTGCATTTTTCTTCCTCTGGCTTTTGACTCTTCAATAAAATTTCCTTTCAGTGTCTCTATATTCTGCCTGCCTCCCTGCGTGCCGTGTTGTCTGTCTGTCTAGTTTTTCTGTTGCTGAGAGCTCATCTCAGGGCCGTCAGCTGTAATTCAGTTGTCACGCTCCCTGTTATCTCCAATTCTCTCTGCGCCGCTCTGTCCATCTACACGCCACCGCCCAGCAACTCTGTTACTTACGACAACATTGTTGCCATTGACAGCCCTGTCAGGTTTGTTATGGTCAGACTGATACACCACAAGGGAAAGACCTATGCTTTCACTTTCTTTCTTCTCTTTTTCTAACCTCATTTTCTAAATACCAGTGAGCTCAAATGAACATCAGTAAAAACTCTTAGATAATTATGTTTTTTAAAGTAATTTTATGTAGCTCATTGTCAGTTGTAGTCAGTCATTTAAGTGCAATAAGTGGGGTCCTTGTAATTTTTAATGAATCAAGCTTCATATAAATCATAAATGCAGAGTTTGTGGCTACATGCTCTATAGCATGAGACAATATTTACACTGTTCAGGGCTTCTTCTCATAATCCTGTCTTTCTCATGGTCAAAAAGGCTGTAAGAATAAGCACAGCAAATATGAAACAAGCAAACTTGTAATGATTGAATTTATTGAGAAGAGGCTCCTAGCTAGAAATGCAGCCTCACATGCCAAACTTACCTTCCAAACTTGCTATGAAAATTAAAGATTAATATTCCCTTTAAGCAATAGTTTGACGTTTTCGGCAATGCCTCTTTTTTTTTTTCTTTTGCTATTTTATTTTAGATGAAAAGCTCTGCTGCGCTTTTTTTTTTTCAATAGCAGCAACCAGTCTGCCTTAGCTTTGATCAAAGGTAACACAATCTGCCAACTAGCACCTCTAAGGCTTTATAGTTTAAACATGCAGCTCATTTATTTCATCAACAGAAAAAAGTGAAGCATTTAAGCAGCAAGTCACTGATAGTGACCAAGATACAGAAATATACAGCAGATTGATGAGCTCACAGCTAGTGCAAATGAGGCCTGGACTAAAGTATGCTGCTGCCATTTGCACTTGTAAATAATTATCAAATTCTAAGTAAATTACCATGCAATGTGAAATTGATGGCAATGTAAAAGTTTACAAAATAGCACTTGTATAAAGTGCTATGAAATTTTTGATATATGAATTGTTTTAAGATGATAGCAATTCACTTTGGTCTTTGCCTAGTCAATAGATTATTCATTAACTCACCAGTGTGGTCAGAATTAAACTAAGTTCTTCCAATCTGAGGTCATTCAAAGAGCTATCTAGGTAAGATATTAAATGACCAAAACCTTGCCACAGAACTCCAATTTTAAAAATCTGAACTATTATTTTAAGTTGAGAACAAATGGTTTCAAGCTGAACCAACCAATGCTCCAGCTTTAATATTTGAAATGTCATGCATTGTTTTTGTTTATCAGTCATAAAACTGGTCAGTTGTAAAATCAACAGGTAGAAAAGGAAACCGTTCTTAACAGATCTTAAGGTTTACACTGTGTGTAATAGGTGTTTTTCACTCTTGGAGCAGCAGCATTCCTCACCTCTCCTTTTGGGCTCCTGCAGCTGAGATCAATCCTATCCCGACAGTGCAGTCAACACAGGCTCAAAGACATCCACTCACATACACAGCAGCCACAACAATAACCGTCTGCCCAGCATCGGGGCTAAGGGACTTGGCAAAACAACCAATCTGTCTGGACCTCACATCCTCAAAGAGTGATGGAAAAACTCTGCTTAGAGTGTGTGTGTGCTTGTCTCTGCTACATGGACACGGCCACCGCCTGAAAGTTTGTGTAAGACAAAAAAAGAGACAAGTGGTTGTGTATAAGCTGTGCAGACCACAGAGACAGAACTAATGTGATGTAGACTGCTGGAGTAAAGATGAGAAGGAACTGTACTTTAAGGCAAATTATGTTTTTTAGTTCAGTTTATGTATTTTTTGTTTATGTTGAAATTACTAAAGGATCAAAATGGCATAACAAAAAATATGCACTTTCTTCTGAAAACAGTTTGGCACTAGAACTGGAGTGAAAGTGAGTGAAAATGCAACCAATTAAAAAAAGCCCTTCGGAGAGTAAAAGATTGTACAAAAAAGCAAAACAAAACAAACAACAGCAAAAAAAAACCCATAAAAAACAAGACTAAACAAATAAACAACAAGCACAAAACTATTTCTCTAGTAAACATAATGCAATTTAAAAAAATACCTGATTAGGTTCAGAGTTCTAAAATGGAACTGACAGAAAAACATAGAGCAAGACAACAAGTTTGTTCGATTGTTTTAATTTTTGCAACTTAAAATATTTCTATTTAGCAAATTGTGATATTTGGAGCACTTTCCTTTTTGTTCCTGTAGCATCACTCTCTGCTTACATTAGTCTGATCTAATGAAGTCACGTCACTGTGTCTGATTCACTGCACTCAGATAAAGGGATTGATTGACTTTTATATCATAATCCCAACCTGAGATTTGAGCTTTGGATTTCTCCTTTCCACTAACTCCTGTCACTGACAAAATCCTCTTTCTTTGCCCCTCATGAAAAGGGATCGGGGAACAAATCTGTGGAGCTTGTCGTGTTATTTATTCTAGGAAGTACAAAAAGGGGAAGGAGTTGAACGGTATGAATAGACATGTTAAATTAAAAAGTAAATAAAACATTAAATAAATGTATATGTTAGACTCATGACATACAGCTTATTTAAAGGTGTAATTTGTTTTGTACAACATTAATCCATATTGGTAAATTCCATGATTCGAATGTTTGAGATTCCTGATGCCCAAATCAGAATAGAATGTGCAAGCAATTCTCACAAAATATGTTATGTTTTGCACATGTTTTCCATCTGATTTTGGAACATTTTGGAACATGTTCATGTGATCTCATGTGGTCACATGGTTTTCTACATGGGATCACATAAAAAAACAAAAAAGACAAATTCATGTGGTTTATCTGTAAAACGATGCAAAGGAAATTAATAATCTGACCCAAAATGTGTCCAATAGTTAGCTGCATTGAAGTTTTCAGTCATATTATAAAATATTGTATGAATATGTGTTATTGTTGTAGCTCCATCACGTTAAAATGCAGAAATGCTAAACATATATATAGTCTTTTTCCTAACCATAGCCAAAGTATAAGGTTTTGTTAAATAATTTAGAATCAATATACATCAGAGACTTTCTGATGTTTTCTAAGGGCTGTGTCTTTGACAAGCTTTGGAAACTCTAACAAACAGTCCCAGTTGTCATTAGAGGTATTAAATTTGAAACAGATATTTTTCTTCCCTCTTTCTTCTGTTGACATAAATGGAGCAAAGAATAAATCACAGAAAATGCCACAAATAGTTTTATTTCTGAATAATGTCAGTGGTAAAAATGTTGGACAAAAAAGATTCACACACTGTATGTTGTATTTAAACCTGTTGGCAATCTTTTAGTCGATTTTATTGCTAGTGAAGATAAAATATGGGCTGGTTGATTAATATTTATTGAAACTCTTACAACAGAATATGTTTCAGTAATATTACAGAGGTACAAACATTCAATATATGATGAGATCAGTAGGTAGCAAATCCTGCTTTATATGATGCTCTCTTGAGAAAATGAAGAACAGTTGGTAATCTGTAATGATTTTTAGTACAGTCAAAGCTCTGGAAGGACATCATGCTCCATCAGTGTAATGACAGTTTTATGTAAAGGCATCATTTATAAATGAGATAGGTTTATGTAAGGAAAAGAAGTCAAAATGGACACATTTAACATCTTTTAAACCAAGAAAAGGTTGATTTAAACACTCAGTTTCACTCACTTGCATTTCAGCCATTCTTCTTTCCAACTTTGACATTTGCTGTTTTAAAACATATATCTTAACATTTTGGATCTATTTTGATCAAGTAGACAGCACTTTTAAAAAAAATATCATTCTGACTCTTACTTACAGATTTTCATGCATTTTCTCTTCCTTTTCTTGAAGCTTTTCAACTTCACATTTAAGTTTGCATATGCTATTTTGACAAAAACAACAAAAAGGCTGAGAGTCATTATCACCCCGTCTAAGGCACAGAACGGTTCTTGTCCTGTCAGTGTAGAAGATAAATCATAAAAGACTCTGTTTCTGTTTGAGTGGCTGCTTGTCTTTGGCTTAAACAAAAATACGGAGTAGCATGCAAACAAAATAAAGGAACATTGTATAGCACAGCCAGAAAACAAACTGGCATGCTAGGTTACAGATCCACACTTAAGGATTCCAAAAGAGTTCTCCACAAAATGACCCCTTCTGTTTTTTCTCCATAGATCAGTTATGTGTCAGACAGCTGACACAGCAGCACAAAGAGAGAGGTAGTGACAAAACTGCAGGAGGAAGAAGGGATGAGACTTAAGCACTGAGATAGGAAAACAATAAAAGAAAATAAAACCCTGATATTAAATATATACAGGCGACAAACTGACAGAGAGAAAACAGGAAAGGAAGTGAGAAAGTGTGAGTGAGGAAGAGAGAGACATTTGTTACCTGGTTGTAAACCGCTGCGCTGCACATAAATCCCATTACTTTGTGAAGCGCACTGGCTGATCCCACCGTTTCCATCTCCCACGCATCCCCAGGAAATATAAACTGTAATTCTCAAATGTTCAGTTCCTCCTCCCTGCTTCACTTTTTTCTTTTTTTTTTTTTAACTTTCCAAAGAATTTATCTGCAGTAAAGTTTGCAGTTCTTAAAAATATGACTTTTTCAATTTGTTCGCTTGTTCTAGAGTATTTAATAGTCTGCAGAAAAATGATGTAAAGTGTTGGGGACTAAAGAAGAGAATCATGAAGTTATTCATGCAGTGGAATCCATCAATTTTCCAAACTCCTTTGATCAGTTTTACTTTTGCAGTCATAGCTGAAGTAGAGATACACAGGTCTTTCTGTCTCCACCAGCTTAGCTAAAAAAATTCAGGGGATAGACTTGGTTAATGTTCAGCTTCATAAGCCTTACTGCATCCAAGGTAGTTTATCATCAATGCTGACTAATAAGTATTGTGTCCTTAAACTACTGGGTTTTAATCCCCAGCACAGAAAATGGAGAAACTCTAAGATTGTTGGAGACAATATTTACTCAGGAGCAATAATGTATGTCTTAATATTTTATATTTCAAGTGTGGTTTGAGGGAAAGTACTTGTTGCCAACATACAGATTGTCATGCCACCTTAGAATAAATGCTATAATTATTTACAACAAAATGCATGTCTTAACACTTCAATAAACTGTAATTATAAATAACAAAGTGAGAATTACTCAGGCGAAACACTTTCTGTAGGAGCTGCAAGTGTCGAAGTCCTAAAGAGGCTTACTTTCCTAGTGTTGTGACTTGATACAATGGGAGTAGACAGAGCCATTTGTGCGTTCATTGCAGCTGTTACACCAGTGAAATTTCTTGTCAGGTCTGGAGCCATCACTACTAAACTCAGCTAAAGAGGTCCCATTAGTGCGTCAGTGTTTTTGCATAGTCACCCATTAACCATTGCAATCATGTCTGTGTGCATGCACAGTTTTTGTGTGCACAGTTGTACTTGTTGAAATATTCATATGTAAACTACTTTGCTGCACCTTTTTTCATTATCATAACTGTTGTTAAAATAACAGATTAGATGAAAGGATGTACTGTATAAAGTCTAGTGGTAAAATGAATTGTTTCCTGTTTCTCTGTTCTCTCTGCCTTTCACTGAAGCTGAACTTTCCTCATCTTACATGCAAGAGATCATAACAGTTTCTCCATTATTTAAGCATTAGACATATAATTAGGCTTAAGTTGTTATGGGTCTGCAGAGAGTCTTATCAGTTTGATTGTAATATTATTTGTTAAGACAGTTGTATTTTTTTAATATGTATTGCTGTAAAAATCCCTTTTTTATTCTTCTAAACCCAGAATTAAACATGTTTTGTCAGGATCATCTTTGAAAACAATAATTACTTTTAAACCAGCATTGAAATAATGCTGCAGTAACTTTATTATAAAACAGTTGTTTGTTTCCTCAGTCAGATACTGTATACACAACTGTTAACAGACAGCAACAAATGATGTACTAAGTATCCACACTGAATGTTATTTTAGTCTTTCTCATTATCTTTAGGTTTCTGTACTGTAGGTTAAAGTCAAACATCAGAACATGTTTTGCCTGTGTTTGGTTTGGATGATATGGATCAATCATCTATAAAACATGCAGCTGTAGTTTGATTGTATGCAGAAAACCAATAGGGGATGTGAAAATGTTTAAATTTAATATGTTTTGAGAAACACTAAAGCATAATAAAACTGCGTACGTGTCAAAACGTTTCAAACGTTTCACCAAGCGCATTGTTTTAAAAACCTGAATAAAAAGAAAAAGAAAATGTGACATGAAGTTTGTTGAACATGCTGAAATCATCAGGTTAAACTGAGAACTATGAACTCGCTTTTCTCTTCAGGGTAGTTCTTGTTAGAATACAGTAGGCCTACACACAATACAAACACACCAGTGAGCTTTTCAACCACAGATTAATAACTTACAGCCAGTGAAGTCTCTTCTGAAGAGAAACTGGGTCTTGACTGCCCTGCCCTGTGCCATTATTACTGTAGCTGATGGGGTGGGGGTGGGGGGTCGGGTAGAGAAACCTTTCTTTTCTACAGTTTAAAAAAAAAAAAAAATGGTGCAGCCACTCAAGGGATTTACACAGGTGACATTCTGGTCACAATCTCATTTCTGCCAACGTTATGCTTCCTTCACCTCATTTATACCCCTGAGGCGAGATATGCAAAAACCTATTACAAAATCTTGCAAATAGAATTGTTATCTAGATGTAATGGAGTAGTTCTCAAATTTACTTTTAACTAAACATTAAATGTGATTTTTTTAACATAACAAAAGCCCATCAACCACCTACTTGAAGGTTTTAGTTTTTTTTATTTTATTTTTTGCCAGTTTCCAAGCCTTTTCCTAATTATTTTATGTGTATATTTTCTCATTTTTACTTCTCTTATTTTCAAATAGCCACTAAAAGCAAAACCAGGGCCGTACTGCATACCTTAGTGTATAGTATGTCAGAAAAGAAATGTAGGAAATCAACCTATATTTTCAATTTTACAACATCCTTAAACTAACACATCGCATGTCACAGTTTCTCACTTTGTGAGAAAAAATTACATAAATTGCTCTTTTGCATGATAAAATACAGCATCGGGTTTCAAATTATTAAAAGGGCCATTGATTTGGTTTGATTTTGCAGTACAGTGAGTACATCGACAGTAAAATATGGTAATATTGGATAGCAAATGAAGTAGAACTTGCATGTGAGGTTCTCACTTTTAAAGGTGCTGATATTATGTGCACATACATTAATCCTGCAAGTCTTCACCATGTGAAGGTTCTACAATTTTTAAAGTTTTGAAGCAGAAAACATCTTTTTTTTTTTTCTCTGTGACCACAGAGAGCATGTGTACTGACTTCTTGTGTGTCTCGTTTCCCCAGCTCCCCCAATGATCCGGCTGTCAGTCAACGACACTGTGGTGGTGGATCCGGGACAGGATGTGCTCATCACCTGTGAGGTGACTGCAGGTTACCCTCCGCCCAATGTGACATGGTCACGTTACCCTGGACCTCTTCCTCTCAGCGCCCAAGTGAAGGGGGCCACGTTGATTCTGCGTGCTGTCACACCGGCAGATGCAGGATTCTACAACTGCACGGCTGTCAACAATGTGGGCAACCCTGCTCGCAAAAATGTCAATCTTGTTGTCAGGAGTAAGTAATGTGTGATTGTTCATGGCTGGGGCTGTGTATGTGGATGCTGTGGACTGCCTAGGAATAGATTTACTGTATGGGCAAAATTTTTGGTCTTAACTAGAACTGGGTTGTTGCTGTTATGAGTTAGTTATTAAACCTAGGTGTTATAAATTTAGAAAAATACCTATCCAAAGGGAGAAACCTTCACTGATGATATTTTAATTTTCACAGATATTACAGAAATTTAAACTCCAAAATCATAAAAATAAATATTCTTCAATGTATGACAAATTTGAAAAGTGGAAATAAAAGCTTCAGACTGAAATAACTTCCTTCACTGAAAAAAACAAGCAAACAAATAGAACAACAACAGCAAAAACACTATTCAGTCACTGCAAGCTCGATTGACTAGCAGTAATTTGGGGCTGGGCATCTCTATTAATGAGAAAGTCTGAGTGTGTAAGCAGTTAATCCATCATTACAGTGAGCTGATGTGAATCTTGTCAGAATAGACGGGTTAAGTATTGCTCTTTTTGTAATTTCTCTGTCGTTGAAGCAGAAACCTTACACTCTCGCTTCCCTCTGGCTATTTTTAGCTGCTTTAATCATCTTTATTCACTCCAATTAGTTAGACTGGAGTGGAAGCAATTAGTGACAGTCTCTTCTGTTAGTTAATACTGTGGAGGACGTACGCTGAATGGGTTTCTCTTGTTAGCTTAATGGGCGTGAACACCAGCACAGGTGAAACAACCCCAAAGAGAGACATAGAATCAAAGGCACTGCATTGCAAAGAAGGGTTGCAGACAGGAAGGAGACAAGTGTAGGTAAATATTCATGTAACCACATAGTTGTGTTTCTATGGCTTTAGATGAAATGAATTATTTCCCCAAGTGTCACACTAACCTTATATTACACCCAAACCTTCACTAACTTGATTTTTTTTTATCAGTTAAATTATAAAAATAACTTTTTTTTTGTCTGCTTTATGAAGACTATATAATATGACCGTATGAATATATTCATGGCTAAAATATTTCCCTTGGTGACTCAGACCTACATACACACACTGGTCACGTGAAGTTGTGGGCCCATGTAAACCATATGGTCACTGTCTTATAGCTCAGCTCGGGTATCTTGTTATCGAGCTCTTCTCCCTTCCTCAATGCCCGTCTCTCTTGTTAGTATGGAAACGGAGAGCTGTTTTGTATTCAACATGAAAATCAGTTGGGAAAACGCCGCCTTTGAAACTGAAAATTAAATGTGACAGTGTGAGAGTTACTCTTTGTCCTTGATTTTGTTTCCCCCCTCCCCCTCCTTATTCCCTGTTATTTTATTCTGTATCGGGCTGCTTTTGTCTCACCCTCCTTCACAATTTGCTTCTTCCTATTTTTCCCCTCATTCTTTCGTCTCCAATTTCCTTCTCTTCTTTTGGTTCCTTTATGTCATGCTACCCCCTCCTTTTGCCTCAAACGCAGTGTTGCAATGTTGCTCATCTAACAGTTTGTGTTAGCCTTTTTGCTCCTTTTCCATCAAATTCCATTCATTTATTTGCAGTTTTGCTTTCTCAGCATCTGTCCATGTGGAGACGTTTTGGGAATTCGCAAAAGTTTTTTTTAATTGTTTAAGCCTTGCGTCCACATGGAAATGGTGGTTTTAGGAGACCCAAAATTATACTTTTTGAAAATGGGTTTCAGATTGAATAAAACTTCAAACTTTTATTCAAACTTCAAACTTCAAACGTTACCCATGCTTTTGTGTGAACGGACAGCTTTTTGAAAGCGATGTCGCAGCTCCACCTCTAACCTAACCTACAACACAAGTGCATCTGACGTAACAACAACAATAATAGCAGTCATTGCTTGTATTTGTGTTGCAGATGTTACAGAAACTAGTTGCTCAAATACCGTAAAACCTTCATTAACTGCATTACTTCAGTTAGCAGACAAGGCTGTCGTACCACATACTTGACTCACAACAACAGCGAATTAGACAAGAAAGGGGAAGAAAACTTTGGATCTACAATTCTTACCCAGTGTGTTAGCTTTATGCGCATGCGCCACATCTTGTTTCCTGTCTTTGGTGTATTTTTGTGGCAGCGTTACAGCGCCACATACAGGCCTAATGACTATAGTGGTAGGGTCATTTTTTTGAGAATTGGTGCTGTGTTTACAAGATATTTTTAGAAACATCAAGCAAACCTATGTTTCTGTTTATATTTTTATTACCTCACCTTTCTTCAACTTTAATTTGAATGTTGTTTTTTGTTTTTTGTTTTTTAATAAATTTGAAAAAAAATCCACATTTTTTTTATTTTACACAAAAATACAAATGAAAACTTGCTACATAAAAATGTAAGGGAATTTACATTTATCAGCCTTTAATCTTTTTTTATGTATAGAATGGAAAGTGGGGGGAGGTGTTGTGATTAAAACTTGTTATTCAGACTTTTAGGCAGGAAGTGGAACCAATTGGAGTTGAACGCAAGTGGAACCCCAACATTTGATCACCCAATAAATTGTGGTCAATATGAAATAAGCACAGCACTGAATTTCAATAGTTGGATACAAGTTGTGCTTGTTTATCATTGAATACTAGCATGAAAAAGTTAGAAACCATCTGGTGACCTCAATAAAAATATTTTAAAGCATAAGCATATGTTATTAAAGTGGGAGATTTTATTGGTTAAGCTTAGATTACTTATTACTGAGATGTAACAAATCCACATTAGGACACATTGCCATTGCTTTAAAGTGCAAAGCGTGAAACAGCATACTACCACAAGAAATAATATGTAGTAATGACATACATAAGGTGCATTATTGTCTTGTTATTTTATATGACCAGGCTGTTCAAACTCTTTTTTTTTTTACTATTTATGACACTGTTAGGAAATGCTCAATAAGAGGTTTTAAAATAAAATCATAATCCATTTTGTGATTAAAATACACCCAATTTATTTATGTGTTATGGTTAACAAGAGCAATGTAGTGCACAGCAAAACAGATTTCATAAATCATAGACATGCATTATTAAAACATGGCTACATTTTAATAATGGTAAGAAAATATGAGCATTTTATGATAGTTTTGTTAATTTGGTTAGTTTGTGTACACTCCACCATAGAAATGCTTCATTGCTACATGGAATTAGGAAAAACAGGAAAAGATGACTCTAAAACATGCAGAGATTGTTCAATTTTACTTTAACAATTTTTTCTTCTTTCTTCACTTTGTCATTCAACACGCAGCAATGAGCAACCTGACCTTCCAAATTACACCCGACTCTAACAAGGACAGTGAGACCCTCCAGATGGAACGTGACCTCAAGCTCTCGTGTCACGTTGATGCCACCCCACAAGACAAAGTCAACTACACATGGTACAAGAATGGTGTAACAGTCTTCAATTCGGACAACCTGATTTTACTACGCAGTGACCCGGACATGGCACCCGGGACAAGTAGCTTAGAGATCATGGATATGAAGTTCAGAGACCTGGGGACCTACAGCTGTGTGGTAAACTTCCATGGCAGCAGGGTGCCAGAGATGCGGGTGGATGTCAACATCTCTCAGAACAGTGGTAAGATTGTCCTTTTCTTTCAATGTCATAACAGATGTTTGCCCATCAGTCAATCACAAAATTGGCTAAATCACAGACAAAAAGAAAAGAAAAATTCTGGAAAAGCCAACACACATTTAAAAAATCCCATCACAAATAATATCAGCTGTGTAATTTTGAAGTAAATGCAGTTAAAATGGATAGGTCAAAACAATGGCGGCATTCTGAATTTATTATTAAAAAACTGAATGAATTCATTGCAATACATTATTTGTTCAAATTGTTCTGAAATGAAATTAACTTGTAAAAGTCCCCTCCCAGTATTTAATTGTTTGATGCTGGAGTTAATTACTGAGCATAACTTTTTATTGCTGTAATAATCCAATAATAATTGCTGTAATAATAGTTATTGACAGTAACTATGACTATAAAAAGATGTATTGTTTTATTTAA
>JAOXNZ010000044.1:13372814-13396111 GCA_028566095.1 Kryptolebias brasiliensis
ATTGTAAAGTGTCCAGGTCCGGTGGCTGCAAAACAAACCCAGATAGAGAAATATTATGGGGAGTTTTTTCAAGCTTTATTAACTTCAATTTTAACATTACCATGCAAATTGAGGCTTGTGGAGTTTTAGATGGAGCATCTGGGAAATCCTTGGCTTGAATGCAAAGAAAAGCAACTAGCAAGTTGAATCAAAGGCACGGGTATTTCTCTTTTTTTATGATTCTTTAAGAAGTTTTGCTTCTCATCCAAGTAGTTTTCTCAATTCGAGAAACGTCTTCAAGAATCAAAAAGGAAGTCCAGTTGCCTTCAGTTCAACTTGCAAGGATTACCATGTTCTGGATGACTGAAACTCTACACAACTATACCTTCTAGTTTAACTTCTCATCTGAAAGCATGCTACAGTTTTGAAAGACAGTTCTGTTTTTCAGGAATCCTGTTCCCCATCTGTTCCAACACCTAGCGTTACCTGGATCAGTATCTACATCAGTATGATTGTTATCTGTTTAACGATTTCATTGAGCGTTGCAGTTGTGCATCTAGGTACACTTATTGGGAAGTTGACGGTCTTGTTTCCCACTTATGATTTTTCTTTTCATTGTGCACTGGTAAAATTGATAGTGTTTGACAATAGCTATCTAATAATCCACAAATTTATGATTGTCAATGTCTTTGCTCCTTGACACTGTTAACAAGCACTTGAAAACGCTGTTGTAGATTCTCAGTCATCCAAAAAATGGTTAAAAACAAAAGCAACTGGACTTCTATTCTGTAATTGAAGACATTTCACTTCTCATTCGAGGAGAAAGCTCCTGGGAAGCACTTGAATACAACCAGCAAACTGACAAAACTTGTGCTTTTGTGTAAGTGTTTACAGTAAGTGCAAAAACGTAACATCTAGTCTTGCTCAAAAGAAAAACACAAGTTTTTGTCTACATGCATTCAGATAGAAATGCGACTTGTTGGTAGACTGCTGACATAAACAACCATTTGAAATTTATTTTTGATCCTATATTTAAATCTGGACTGCTCTCATTGGTGTGAATACCTCTTCTAATTTCAAGTCACTTCTCAGGATCTACCAATCGTTTTTTCACATGCTTTCGACCTAATCTCCTATCCTCCACTTTCCTCCACTCCTCATCTGGTTTCACCAGCACTATATGAGGTAATCAGTGTATAATCTCACTTTTAATTCTCTTCCTATTAACCTCTTGATATGGTTTGTTTTACCATTACTCCCCCCACATACACACACATGCTTTAATTGCCCTCTGAGCTAAATTGTGGTTTATTTCCACATCATGACAGAGATATGCTGAGTTAATTATAGGGTGCAAATGAACATCCCAGCAATCAGGGGAGGTGAAGGGAGGGAAAGAACGGGTATTGAATGTAGAGATTGGTTCAGACTGCCAAATCATTTTCCATGCATGGCATTAATATTGCAGCTAATTTACTTGAATGTATTTTTCTTTCTGAATGAATGAAAGTGAATGTGGATGCTGCCATGATGACTAGGACAGGAGAAGAAAACAGTGAACACAGTTTTTGTTATATACCATAAACATCAGTTTTTGCTCCATTATTTTATTCTTGACAAATAAAGTCATCTAATGTCAGATAGGCCTAGAGCTTTTAACCTAATTCTGGTACCCATAAAGTGCTTTTGAAGTTTCTCTTGCTCACCTATTTATAGTGATATTTATTACATAAAACCTTTCTGCATTCTCCAAATGTAATGTTTTATTATTTATTTTGTACAACACACCAATGAGCTGAATGCTGTCTGTACATAGAAATAGAGGTTGGGGTTTGAACCATAGCTGTTTTCTTTATTTGTCTCTTTCCTGTCTCCCTACAGCTGGCCATGGTAAATGGCTTTTCCTTACCAATTTTGGTACTACACCTTGTTTCATTTTTATTGTTACCGCTTAAGTATTTGCTCCCCATCTTCACACATAGAATTGCAATTTATTCTCAGATGAGAGTACAAAATGTTTGAAGGTTTGTATGTTTCCTTAGCACTGAACTCTAATGTACTTGTAAATCTTTCCACATTCTAATGGTTTAATTCAAGACATTTGTTGTTGGTCCTATTTCCTTCTAAGGCCTAGAACTAGACATAGACTGCCAAGCCTTGAACAAAAACTGCCAATTTCTGTAGACTTTTTTTTCCTTTTTTTTAATTCTTTAAACTTTAGATTACCTGTACATTAAAAACTTGACATGTTTGACTAAAGAAAGAGAGCTTAAGAGGCCATTTCTTCCCTGCCTCTTAAGAAAAATGTTTTTTTTTTTTTTTCATTTCTAATAACTAGTTTCAGTGAAAGTAGGTAGGACTTCAGAGGAACAAGAGACTTAATTGGCTGAGCAGATGGCATCACACTTAAAGTTAGAAGTGCGTGAGGTATGGATCTTAGACCTGGGCCAGTTCCCAGGTGATAACTCTGCTAGAGGAGCTTTATAAGTCTCAGAGCAATTTGCTGTGAATCGAGAAAGGAATATAAAGTGAGAGTCAGAGAGGGAAGCAGAGTATGGATACAGAATAGCTCACCATGTTTTCTGTCATCTATTTGCTCAAAATAAAAGTCTGCCTTTTTATTTAGGTAGTTTTTTTTTTTCATTTTTCCAACCTCACCTTACAGCCAAAATGACCAGTTAAAGAAAACTAGATTACCTTGTGTGAAATAGATTTTATAACAACTACGCAAACGTCTTTTTTTTTTTTTTCCTATTGATTCTTTCTTGGAAAAAAAAATGCCTTATTAACATCTGTTCTGAGGTGTTCTCCTGACACTTCACTCCTAATTTATGATATGAAATACCTAACAGTAACAGCTTCATCAGATTGTTAGGAAACTATGGCAGTCAGTCATCTTGGCATTTGTCACATAAGCATTAGTCTTCATTTAGACATGACTGGCAAACAGATAAGGACTACCACAGTGCAGGCACAATATTTACAACTTATATAAAATTGGACAAAAACTCATGTGAGGACTAAATTACCCACTGAGTCACAGTTTTACTACAACTCAATATCCTATAGCCATAACAATTCATAAGACTATGCCAAGTATTCAAGGATTTTATAAAACAGCAAGAATTTAAGCTTATTGAGCTGTCAGTGTTGTTCTTGTGAGAATGAAATGGCACTACTTTAACGGTGCAGATTCTTATCAACTCACAAAAATACCATATTTTCCTTCACTTGCAGACACCCTATTCACTACCACCACTAAATATGAGATGATTAAATACTTGCAAGAACTTGAAAAGTCCTTTTAGAGTTGCACATTTTTCATAATGTGGGATAGTATTAAACCAAGAGGCAGTATCTTGAAACATGTGAAAATAACGATAAAGTTTCTGATAAAAAAAACAGAACTTTAGCTGCAGCTTAAACATTTATGAGCATGACTTTCTTTTTTTTTCCCAAGTGGCTCAAACTCTGAGGGAAAAAAATAAATAAATATCGCTGAGGCTGCACCTAATTATTGCAGGTAACACCACAGAGAAGAAACTTTTGGGCACCATTTTTATTTATCTGCACAGCTGATCATATGCCAAATGAAGGCAATTATGCCACTTTCTGTGCCAGCTCATAACTGCCACAAATTTGGTTGTGTTGAAAGTGAGACATAAACAGTCAATAAAAATGTTAAAGCACTGAGTTTTTCAGACATGATACTGATGTACTCAGCTGCCATCAGATTAATGAAAACCATCACAATCTGATAAGAATCAATATTTTCTCAGCAACTAAAGTGTAGACCAAAGCAGATTTATTATGATAGCAGTCCAGGTCAAAGGTTACTCAGAGTTATTAGGATTTAAAATTAAGCAATCAAATAAAAATTGGATATTTAAAGATATAGACTTTAAAGGACAAATTTAATGCGTCAAATTTCTGTTTATGACCCAAGGTATTCATGATAGGTGGATGAATGAAATCATAAAAGAAATAAATCTGCTTCACTAAGAACCAGTTCACCTTTGTTTGTGGCTCATTTAAGGAGCAAATATTACTGATATCAGAAAATGGAGCTTGTAATTGCAAACTAGTGACATGTCACCCCATACCTCGCCCTAAAAATGACTAAATTTTATCTGAATAAAGGTCAAAGGCCTGGTATGTAGTCAGGGTTTATATTGTCCATGTTGAGCTGCTGTTGATGCTTGGCATAAAACTCTGTTCTGTGGGAATGTTCACACATCACCTGTTGAGGTTTTTCTTTGTGAATTGTTGTTTAAACTAAAATGTCCTTTTGTTCTGTGAGTAACAGACAGAAAAACATTGATTCCACTCATGCCATACAAGCTGACAGGGCTTTGTTTCATATTTTGAGGAATGTCTTTGAATCCCAGACCAATTCTTGTAAATCAACAGGAACTCTGGATCCTGCTCATACTGTGCAGATCAAACATCCATCTTTGAAAACTTTCCTTTGTTGGTAAAAGAGCTACAATAAAGTCTGAAGTTGAAGAGATTCACTGTGATTTTCTTTCTCTAGTGAAGCAAAACGGTGAAAAGTTATCATCAGGAGGAGTGTTTTGCTAGTGTGTTTGTTAAGCATGTCCTGGAGCTGTTGGGAGCAGTGTGCTGGGAAAATGGTGCATTATAGAAGTGAGGAAGGGAAGTGGCAAAAAGGAGGGAAATCTTTGATGAGGCCCCGGGAGTGTCTCTAATGAGAAGTGATGTGAGGGTGCTGCCTCTTTCTTTCACAACAAACAGAGCTGTGCAACACTGTTATATAATCAAACCAAAGACATAACTAGCGGCTGCAATTAAAAAAATCACAAAATCACCATTCTGCCTTCAGAAACTCAAACTCCAGTGGAGAAGACAACATTATCAAAAGCTTGTTTTGACAGTGCATTTAATGTTTTGCCTTGTAACTGAAATTAAGCCCATGACTCTGTGATGACTCATTTTGGCAGTTATCAAAAAGACAATCCATCCATACATACATCTGTGTATACAGTTTCTGTACCCACTTTTTCTCAGCCACAGGACGCTGAAGGGATGCACTAAGAATGAAATGGAAGAATGTAATTCTATAATACTTACAGTCAATAATGTTAGTCATTTTTCATTTAAAAAAGATAGTGTTTTTCTTTCCTTTTAACAGCCAGTATCCTACCTGCAGTAGAGAGCAGTCAAAGCAATCTTAATTTAGAGAATTATAAAAAATTAGAAGATTTTCAGTGTAGTCAAGCTAAGAGCAAATTCCTAGCAAATGCTATATAAAGCATAACTCTCTCACATTTGTATGTTGTCGTTATCATTCTTTTCTGAACTGAACATTGCCTGTGTTGCTATGCTAACTGTGAACACTGTAATTTCATGAGTCTGCCAGGAGTTCCAACGTCTCTTTGACCAGCAGTTATTTCTCAGGATTATCTGACTCATATAGCCTTGTTTCCCCTCGGACAATGGCACATTGTATTCACATTCAGAATCACTTCTTTTCACTGTGCATGGCTGTCAGTTTTGGATTTTGGAATGCCAGAACACTGGGTCACAGAAGGTCTGCCTCAGGATGCATTGATCATTGCCAGTGTGGTAACATGGTTGTTGTTTGGTCTAAAAAGTAGTTACAATGTAAACAACTGTCAGCTTGAGTCCCTCCTGAAAACTTGTCTTTGATTCTCCAAACTGAGATTGCTCTGAGCACTGTCTACTGCAGGGGGAAATACTGACATCTCATAAATACTTCAAACAACTCAACCTACAAAAGATCTATTTCTTTAAATATAACTTTTCCTCAAGCCCACTAAAAGGCAACGCACACTAATAAAAGGTGAGCACCTTTGCAAAAACTCTGGGTTCTTATTATGTAGTATGTAGGAATTATGTAGTCTGTTGTAGTATATCTGGTCATAATGTCCTGTTATTTTATATTTTCACGTTTAAAAAAGAAAATAAATAGGGACTACTGAACTATTCAAAGTGTTGCTCAAATAGTTTCTGCTGTCACATATTTGCACTTTAAAACACTTGTTATGATGAGTAATCCTTCTAATTGCAGAGCTTTTTTTACATGCAGGGGCATTAACTTTCTCAACTTCAACTAATAGTTGCAAGACCCTAAAGCCCAACCTAGTTGCAGAGGACACATTGTGGAAGTTGGGTAAGAGCAAAAGGCAGAAGAGAAGAAGACACTGAAGTGCTTGTAAACAAACCAAAATGTAATCCTGTAAAGACTACTGTGGAGTGTCCCACTACACTGGACACTGTACTGCTGGATGCTAGGTTTTTCCTTCACAAGTATTATATTCAGTCTAAGCTAAAAACTATTCAAATCTAAGACCGAGCTCATGTGACACCTGGATATTCTTAATTAAAAATCAATACTGTTATGCAGCTTTAGTTACCACAGTCCACTTCATGAGACACGAGCACACAGTTTTCCTCAATCTTTAATTACACTTCACAAGCTAAAATGGGATATAAACTAAACATTTACCAGTAGGGACACCTTTTCATTTCACGGTGGGTTGCTCTCTTGTGTTCTTGACACAAGTGAGTGCATCTGCCAGTGCATTAAACATGGATGATGAGTGTCTCCTTACCATCAGAGCTTAATTAGCTATTTAAAAACTCTGCATTAAATCTCTGAACTAATGATGCCTTAAGAATTAATGCAGGCAGGATTGGTATTGTGTATTTGTGTTCAGACAGTTCATTTCTATATTCTTCTGTAATTTCAGTAAACAGCTCAAGTTTTGTTAATTTTGCGATCCAAGGATAATACATTTCTGTCATTAAGACACAATAGTTTGCTAGCTAGTCGACAGATAAACAGCTTAGTGATAACTTTGACTAAGTCAAGGCTTATGTATTAGACTGGGGCTATTTATAATTTTGGTTGGTCAATGTTTAAAATGGAAGAGTCTTCTAAAAAGTCACAAAATTCTGCAAAATGTCATCATATGTTAGCATAGTCATAAAGTCATGTTGCATCTGCTTTCCAACAGCTTTTTACATCCATTAGCCTCCCAGTGTGTTCCTGTGTACTGTATTTTAATATGAGCAAATTGGGTCTAGTTTTTTTTTTTTTTTTTTTTTTCTGTAAGAACATTTTTTTACTGACAAACAACTGATAAGTTAAAGAAAACCTGTATACCATGATTTTACCTAGTTCAAGTATAGTAAAAAAATCAAGAACTTGTAATGAATGTACATCATTACAGGTTCACAAGGGAATGAATACAGATTATAGGTAACAAGTCAACAGACATTCTTATGATCTATTATTTAAACACTGTATGTAGCCGAACACTAAATGAATAAAAACAAACTAGGGGTCTGTAAAGTGGTCTGAAAGTGGTTTACATATAGGCATGAAACAGTACTGATGTATTTTTTATTTATCTTTTGCTTTGATTTTCTTTGTTACCCAAATTTTTGTTCGTTTAATCGCAGTTTAGTACAGCGATGAATTTCTTTCCAGTAAACAGCACAGCAACTCATAGCTTATGAACCTGAATCCGTCTTTTTGACTTTGTTTTTTTTCTCTCCCCCTACTTTTTTTTTTTTTTTGTTCCAGGTCACTTTCTCATGATATATGGCTGCTGCTACTTTTACCAAGGGACGCTGCGTGGTTCACTGCTGTGTGTTTACTTTTCTGCTCCACAGTGCAGTCTGTGTAACCAGGTAGCACTATTTAGGGATTTGGGACAAAGCTCTTGAACAAGTAGACTACGATAAATGAATGTTCATGTAACTGAATTGACTTTGCATGGAAACATGAGCACATGCATATATGGAGGCAAACTCTCAAAACAAGACACCAGATGATGTCTGGTTCATAGTGCTATTTGGTTGTGGCAGTGATAGATGCAGCAGAGAAAAACAATCAACCACTGTGGGTGCAGTGAATGTGTAAAATACTTGCATTTCCAGGAACATGCACGTAAATCAGACTAAAGCTACATATCTTCTCAAAACATACAATGTTGCTTTGTGTATGCACTGCACATATTAAACACAAACTGCTGTACATATTATGCACAAAACTGGTGCATACGTAACTAGACAACAATACTGATTTGGTTTATTTTGCTTATTCTAGTTATGCTGTGGTTGACTTTTAAGACAAAATGGTAAATTTATGTAGTTTGGTGCTATGAAAAATATAAAATGTGCAGTAATGTTGTTTGAATGTGTATATATCAGAAGGACATGAGATCGTCAAAATAACAAATCTATTTTACCTCAAACATTTTGAGATACCTGAGGAAAACAAGTACAGGTGTACTACTGGTGGCTGCACTCCACTTAGGCAAACATCCTGCCATCTGTATGCAAGATCTCATTTTATTGGTCATGATCCATAGCTTATGATCATAGATGAGGGTGGAATGTAAATGTATTAGTAAATTGACAGCTTTACTTGTCAAATGACCACTTTCTTCATCACTACAAACTGCTACAGCATCCATATCACTGCACTTTACCCACAGCCCTCTGAAGAAGACAGTGAAGTATAAATACAGTATAGTATTCCAGGTTAAACAGCTTTCTTTTATCAGTTATAATTTTATGTTTTTAGTCATAAATTAAAAATTTACCATCAAAAGTAACTGACAAATTTGGGAACAAACACAACCACACATTCACACACATCAGGACCACCACTGAGTTGGTTCAGCCCGTCACGGCTTTACACCACTAGTTCACTAGTAAAAGATAATTCAGCCATGAAAAAAGCAAAATTTGGTTCTTAAAAACGTTAACACGGAGTTGCATCTTTTTGACACAGAATCACGCTAGAGTAAAATTATTGTGCATAATCACACCATTCATTTTAGTGTCTTTATGCTAGCCAGATGCAGACATCAGTGTGGAGCACATGCAGGTGTGTGAGTTCCTAGCTAGCATTTATTTTTATTTGAAAATCATCTTGACTATAATTGTGCCTGATTTGGTCTACAAGAGAAAGTTTTCTAAATGTCTAAATAGTGTTTTATATCTCAAATAGAGGTCTGCAATTAGCAGAGATTGGTAAGACAAAAAGGGAAAAATAAAAAAACTGTGGATGCAAGGCTTAAAATTGGGTCTCCTAACGTAAATCCCTCTGCTCATCCAACTGAGCTGCACAGACACACTCAGTCATAGCCACTATGAAAATATAAAACTATCTACAATATCTCTGCAGCAAGGTCACACGTGGTGATTAGATTTCTATCTTCCTATTTTTCCTTTCCCATTTTGCAACATAATCAGGTGCCCATGTGTACATTTACCAATATTTTACATGATGAAGAATTCCCACTTGTACATTTCAAGTTATCAAACTCTTTGTAAAGTATACCAAGTTACTCTTTGGTTTATTAAGCCAAAAAAGTAACTTGGTATAGTTTAAAACGACTTATAATTTCAAAAAGAAAAACACTGTGTCATATGGAGGGATCATCAACAATACCGTGACTAAAGTCCACACATACAAAGAATCCTGTGATACTGATGAGTGTGAAGAAAAGCTAGTCAAGAAGTGACAGAAACTCACACCAACGCAGCAACACTTTAATATTTT
This sequence comes from Kryptolebias brasiliensis, assembly GCA_028566095.1. Classification (NCBI taxonomy): domain Eukaryota; kingdom Metazoa; phylum Chordata; class Actinopteri; order Cyprinodontiformes; family Rivulidae; genus Kryptolebias; species Kryptolebias brasiliensis. Next base: position 13,382,356 of record JAOXNZ010000044.1, read on the forward strand.
ACATTTACAACAAAACATTTGCATGACAACACAAAATGTTTCCCAGCCAATTATCTTGAGAGCAGGAAACCAAATCAATATAAACATTGGTGCAAACATCAAGTTCAGCCAACAGCTCCAGGAGTGGTTTGATCTTTCTGTTTATGTGCATTCTACAGAAATGTTCACCTTTTTGTATAGTGCACCTTCACGTCAGTGCTTTCAGTGCAGTAACTGTGGAAACACACCCACAAATGTGACATTTAATAGTCACTCTCTAGCTCACAAACACATGCATAAATCCAACACTTTCCTACACAGAGAAGCACGCTGTGTGTTAAGCGGTGGAACCCAGATGGCAGCCACCTGGAGTGTGCTGGTGGGCTCTTGTGACAGCTTCAGACAGGATATGAGCATACACAGATGGTGACCCACTGAGAGTGAACGGGAGATGGACGTGCTCACTATTGATTTGCTCAGATCAATGATTCACAACCTGGTCATCTGACACGAGGGAAGTCGCGCCCGCTGAGCTGGCACATTGGCCTGGTGCATTTGGCACACATCATTGCCTATGCAGGGTACCATCATATCAGTAAATATTTTCAAAGCTCTTGGAAAACTCCTGGTTGTAAACTGCTTTATTATTGTCTTTTGGTTGTTAGTCATTCTATTTAGGCAAACTGAACGTTTTTGTCCTGAAAGGTTTTTTTTTCAAACACTAAGTATACAAAATGCAATATTAGTTTTACCAAACCTAAACTAGAAAAGGAAAATGCTAGACATCTCAATTTTTAGAAAGTAAATTAATTACAAACACTTAAAGCAATCTGTACAGAGACTTACTTCTATTCAGTAACTTTATTATGAACTGGCACCCACAAGATCTACAGCTATTATATTTCATTTAGTCTTCTCTCATAGCTATTTATATGGTTAATTATATTTTACTCTCATAGCATTTTTTTTGTGCTTATTTAATATTTTTTCATGCAAACACACAGCCAGCATAATTCCATAGAAGCAATATGTTTAGAGCAAAAAATACAAAAAGGACCTTGATTTTTTTTAAAAAGGAAACAAGCCAAATAATCCCTCTTAATTTGATATTTGTTCTTCTTAAGGCCTTTGAATGGAACATGTGGTTCCAACAAAGTAAATGAAGTTATGAACCAAATTATGTTTTAACCTCACTGTCATCCCTTGCTCATCATTCATTCCTAGATCTTCTCATCCCTTCATGACTCTAAAAGCATGTTCAGGCTTTTTAAGAGTTTATTATTAATGTACTCGCACAATGTACTCTTCAGATTGTCAGGGTTAATCAGGAGACTTTCATTCCTCCTTTCAGACGATGAAGCAGACACACTGCACTTCCTTGTCAGGTGTTAAATTACTTTATCTCAGCGTCTGTTTGCCACCTCCAATGTAGACCCGTTGTCACGGTTACCTTTGGAGCTCCTCATTATTCATAAAGGTCATTCTGGGATCTAAAGTAAAGCTGAAGGGAGGAAGACAGGACTGCTTGTTGAGTTCTTTGTCAGATCCCAGTGTCTTCCCTATTAAAGTCAGAACTAAACTTAGCTCCCATTCCCATGAGTCAAAATGTTGTTAAAAATATGTTAAAAGTTAAGTGCAGGCCATACCTTTAGATAATTTCCCAAACTGCACGGTAAATGTCCAAAGTAGAAGTTCCAAATTTCTGAATCAGTTTGCTTTGTGTTGAAGTCTAAAGACACGTTTTTATGTTTTGCTTTTCTATCTTCCTCTTGTCGGACTCAGGATTGTGACTGGCTTCAACACTGTGGCAGAGATAATTAAAGGTCATAGGTGTTGTAGTATTTAAATATTTTCTAAAATGTAAGCTACATGACGTAGCTGAAATGTACAATCTGCAGTTGTTGCAAATTTTATGTGGTTGTTAAAACATCTGGGTGAGACATATGTTATTTGACAATGGTGTTTCGAGACAAAATAAATAAAATTAAGGACTACATTTTATTTTGGAAAAGCTATTCAGGAATACTGCCAGATACCCTATTCTAATTTTACCAAGAAGCACAAAGCTGTAAGCTTTCAAAAAGTGCACCTGGAGATATTCACAAATGCTGTTCCCAAATTTTAGGCATTGGTTCACCCTTTAATACACCCTGGAGGGATTTACTGTAAGAACTTACCTTTTAAAATCAGACCATTTTAGATTGTTTCCTTTAGATAAATGTGCAGGAAATATATCTGCTAGATTCTGTCCTAGCAAAGATGAATTCCCAGGATCTTGAGCTTCCTCACAGATGACATTGATAAATAAGCCCCTCTACTCTTTTTTTTTTTGTCTCTCGTGGAAAAGAACTGCTGTCTGTTGTAGGGTCCATTGTTCTAAACTTGCCTCAGAAAGAGGAGAACTGGGTTAGTAGACCATGTATTGCATGTCCACTTTAAAAGTACACATGAGTTTTTGCACCTGTATCTGATGTCACAATTTTATTATATTTCTGATAATAAAGAAAGCCATAAAAGTGTGGTCTCACTTTAAAGCCATAAATAAAATTAAAGTGACCATAAAAACAACCTATCAAGTTTAGGAGTTATATTTTGGTTAGCTTGTTTGTTTTTGTTCATAGTCTGAATGATGTAGAATACAAGCAAATAGGCATTTATGTTGCAGCAACTTTGTGAAGTATTCTAGGAACAATGTTATTTACAAAAGCAGAAAATATCAACTTTGTTTCTATTGTTGATTTCGTTTAGCAGTCCTGGAAAAGCTTAATTACAAACCACTCCTAAATAACTTCCCTTTTCCAAATATGTTTGTTTACAAAGGATACTGTAAACTCTAATGTCTTGGTAGAATTGTATTATTTCCAAAACATACTTTCACTCAAAATGGCTCAAGAAACCATGGCTTTGATAAAAAAGATTGTTAAAGGCCTAGATTATGTCTCTTGCTAGATGCCAACCTCTTATTGTTCACTTTTCTCCTTTATTTAAAAATCATTAGAGGATTTTGTCATGAGCAATGGATTCAGAGAATTGGAATAAATTGTTTTAAAGATGAAACAAGTCTGAAAGTCAATTAAAGAACTAACATTTGGTCCTTTAATACAAGGTAATAATATTTAAAATGTCTGCACTGTCACTGAACACAATCAACTCTGGATCTTTAAATGCAAGTCTAAACTCTGCTGTATCATGTGTGTACATATTTAAGCATAAATATAGTATGTACACTTAAATAACAGCTTTACACTTTTAAAAAACAAAAAAAAACAAAAGCAGACAATATCAAAGATTTCAGGTTTAGAGTCATGTCATCGTATGTGTTCTTCAGGGGTTGTCCGAACATGCAACTTAACTTGAGGTCCTAGGTCCCCACTGAAATGGAGTCAAATGTGTAAATGTGTGTGTGTGTCTCTCTCTGTGTGTGTATGACTTTGTCATACATTCTACATGTGTCATTGTGTGTGTAAACTTCATGTGTCTACGTGTCAGGGGACCCTGACACCTGCTGATGAAGAAATCAAGTCCTGTGGTTCCTGTGGTCACAGGCTGCCCTTCTGCTGCAGGAGTCTCCTCCTTCAGTCTGTCATTTTGGCTTGGAGTCACTCAAGGCCCAGAGTCTGATCAGAAACGTGGTTTATGCAAATCTAACACACCACAGGACTTACATGCAAAATTTATGTAAGTAGGTTAGTCCTTCTCACTTTCTCCTTAAGTTGTCAAAAGACCCTTGACATGCTGGTGTCTGCAAACTCTCAAACAGGCTTCTCCTCTTAGCTATTTTTGAACACATAATAACTACATTACGTAAAAGATCTACCAATTAGGAATTTTTTCGCGAAAACACTTTGTAGTTGCTGAATAAAATGATCATGAGTCTTTCAAATTAGCCATCTTAACAAAGCAGTGCCACCATAAAGCAGCAAAGATGAACCACGTTAAGTTTCCTCTGGCTGTTTATAAATGACTAAATTGAGTGAGCCACATCCCACAGCAATGTGAGCTTTCACAAGGCAGCATTGTGGAACCACAAGAGGCATGACATACAGCTCAGCCACAATGACACAGAGCGCTGTACGTAAAATGCCAAACATCTCCCATTATAAATCCTGTGACTGGGCTAACAAACATCAGCAGACTCAGGCAGCAGTAGAGCTAAATCAGTCTGCTCAGTTGGTGGCCCACCAATGATTAGCTGTGTCATCATGAGCTGTAGCAGTCTGTGGACAATGGTTTATCCACTTATATGTCCCCTAATATTTTCTCTTCAAATGAGATGTAATTAAAACACCCATCATCTGCCTACATTACACTCTCATATTATTACTAAAATAAAATACTATACTATATAAAATCTGGTTCTGGATTTGATTCATGGATGGTAGCAAAATGCTTTGGCCACGAGGAAGCCCCCCCTTTTTTTGCAGTTTTCTATTATTGTGACATTTTCCTTAACCACATGTACTAACTCTCCAGTGGCTTAACCTTGTTCAAATACCTGAGAATGTCATTGAGCGTGAAACAGAACTTATCTTAGGGTCACTTTGTAATGGTTTTTAGAAACCCTAAGGTGACTGAGTGTGTCTTCTGGAGACAATGCTAAAGTCTCCAGACAAAGATCAAAAACTGTTGACTCTGGCTTATTTCTCACCATTTACCAATCAGATCTCTGACTCCCTTCATTACCTGATGTCTGGCTTCCATCTTTGGATCAAATAATGCATCCAGCTTGTCTTTAAGTAAAAAAAAAAAAAAAAAGAAAACTAGTAAGGAAAGTTTGAGTTGTCAAAAATCTTTGTCCAGCTAGTAAGGACTGTAAAGATATTTAATAGCTGAGGATTGCTGTGCTTTTATTTGTAATTGTCTTTGTTTTTAACTACCTCCTGAGTTATAATCTGATCGTTCTGATGGTCAGGGGAAAGACCTGACACTTTAAATGACAACACATTGACTGATTCATTCACTGCACTCACCTTCATCTCGTGTCTCTGAAATTAGACATGCAACCTTTCAACAATCTTAAAACATTACATGACATTCAATGGTCCACTCAAAACAAACAGACAAACAAACAGACATAATGTGTCTATCTAAACAAAACTGAAAGAATACAATTAGGATGCAACTATTCAAATCTAAGCAGAGCCACACATTACAAGAAGTGCTTTAATCAGACAAAAATACTGACAACACATGTCGGGTCCATTATATGTGCTTAATGAGCTCTTGTGTCATCAAAGCACCTATTTGCTGTTACATTTATCCCAAACACAAAACAGTACCATACTGTCATTGTAATATATATTGAAACTAACAATTAAATCACAAATATAATGGCAACAGCTCTATCATGTCACCATATAGTTATAAAAAAAAAGGCTTTTCTTTTTGTTTTTCCAGCACATTTAATGAACAAGAAAGTTCAAAAACAAGTTGAACTGTGCTTGCAAAAATCATGCATGTGGTTGCTTCCACTGAATTTAAATGCAAAGGAATAAAAATTAAATCTGTGGAAAAAGAAATCAAGTCTTTCATAATGGAAAACCCTATGGAATCATTTAAAGACATATTTAAAAACACATCATGGTCCCTCCGCAAAGTAACAGAGTACAGTTCTATCCCAGTGAGAACAAATTAGGCACAGCTTAAGTAAATGAAAAAAAGTTAGCTGTAGCTGACAAATTATCCCACTGCATCTTTGTTTAATTATATTGTAATGCCAGAAACTGGAAAGGTGTTAGAGGAGTTCAAAAGGAAATTTTGTTATAATGAATGAAAGAAGGCTTGGTGAGACACCAAACAGGACTAACGTCAAGAACTGAAAGGAGAAAGTAGCGCCAGTCAAAAAAATTGTAAATGGCCATCTAAAAACAACTAAAGAACAAAAAATAAAAAATCTTTAAATCATCAAAAAGATTATGATTGTCCTTTGATTATTAAAATATGTATCTATTGCTTACCACTTTCCTGTTTTTTCTTTTCTCATTTATTTGTCTGTTTGTTCTTCTGTGCAGGTTGTTTGTGCAGGTATACATAAAATGTGCAGAGGAATTTTGTGGGTACAGTGTTAAACCATAATTTGATGTTCATGCAGTAAGCAGGAAGGTGGAAAATTGTGAAAGGCAGCAATGGTTGTACAAAACAGCAGTATGTTTATGTAACAAGATATGACATTTCCAGCCTATAAGATTTGCTTTCAATATAAATCAGTATGCTTCAGGAGTTATTTGATTGTAATCACAAGTTAACAACAGCAAGTATATATTCAGTTTCAGTTTAACATCCTGATACTGCTTGTACAAAAATTGAAGCCTCCCCAAGAAAGGCAACAGTTTCCTCAAAGTACACTCAATTTTAGAAACTGATCATTGTGTTTACAGTTGAAAGAAGAATATTTATCATACAAGAGAGAGATCATGGCGTATTCAGGATCAATAATTGAATTTAACATTTGATGCAGCTGTTAAAATGTTTTTGTTTCATTACAGTCCATCGCAGTTCCTTTCTTAACCAAGACTGTATCTGGAGTTTTACAAGTTATTCATTATTAAAACTACTATAAACTGGTTCTCTAATACTGAGTACTTTAAAATACATTTAAACTGCATTTTCTCCATACCTAACTACAGTTCTTGCTGTAAACTGTGAAAAGGAAACTCCAGTTTTGCAGCATGCACATGACCAACTTCTCATGACACTTGCAAAAATCCTTAAAGAACTGTTACAAAATATATTTCTAATTAGCTGAATTTGAAGTTCTAAAGTTTATAATATATTACACTGCATCAAAAATGTGTTGTAATTTTCTGTATTCAAAAGTCTGTCTCTTGATAAATAAAAGCCAAGTGTGAAAATAAGCAAAAAAAAAAAAAAAACTAAAGAAAAAAAAGGATTGTGCTGCACGTTTTGTTTATGCGTAAGGGGGTGGGCTGGTAAAACATTTAGGTATAAATAATCCATTTTTCGACAGTGAATCTTTAAAACATATATTTAACAAAAAAGAATTATTCTGGCCATATATACATATCCAGACAAACAAAAAACAAGCAGGCAGCTAGAGAAGGACGAATCTGAAGCAACTTCTACTGCTTGCACTTTTTCTTCTCTCAGTTCATCTCAAGATTCTAATTATGCGAGGGAAGTCCAGGAAGACAAATTCATGAACTAAACTCAGACAATTTGTGTAATTTCAAGAAATAATTTCAGAAATTATTTTAAGTAATTTCTTCATTTCAGTAAGATAATTTTAGTAACTATGATTATTCTGACAAACAGACAAGAAAAATAACAAGCCTTGTTTAGCATATGTCTATGTTGACTTATTCTTTTTTAAAATTGTTGATGCTAATACCATAATATAAATATGATGAAAGGTGAGGAAAAAACATTTGAGCTTTGTGAGTAAGCCTTAGTTGAGTGGGAACAGTGGATTAGGCAGTTGCCTGAGATGGAGTGGTTGTTTGGACAAGGATATAGTATTTAAACAGTGCAAGACCTCTCTTCTACATTGACACACGGTCTTACTATAAGGATAGTCACTCACAAAATGACTGTAGAGCAATAAAACCATACACTGCTAAGAGGATAAATGATTGGAACTGGAACACATTTTTAAAACAACTCATCTAGCACTTTTTTTCAAGTTAGGAAGTATTATCGTAAAGCTCTTTTCTCATTTCGAATATAAAGCTGAAATAGACCACTAAAGTTCTTTATCTATTCATCTTCTGTAACCACTTTGTCCTGTTCAGGTCAATTTAATCTATGGTTAAGTTTCTTTTTGTTTAGTCAGCCATCCTAGTGAGTTTAGCTGAATAAACCCATTTAGTAAAAACTGGATCTATAAAACCTTTTTTTTTTTTCCTTCTGATTTAAAAGGAAAGATATTATGCACAACCATGATAAAAAAATTCCCCAAGTAAAGAGAAAAATCACCTTACCCAGAACAAAAAAACCTGGCCAGCCCCTTGATCTCAGAGAATGCAGGTTTGGGGGGAGCTAGTTGGCCCCAGGAGTCAAGATTGGTGGTCCAGCCTTCTTTCCTGGGGTTTAGCTGTGCTCAGGCTAGAGAGGATATAAGATGTTTTTTTGGGGGGGGGTTTAACACGGGCTAATCACTTGCGAGGAAAAAAATCTGTAACACAGTAGTAGTACCCTGCCCGTCTGAACGACTTACAGAATAAGAGTTAAATCACTTTCAAGCTATGTTTTCTATTAACCTTTTGTAGTTTAGAAACTGTATGTTTGCTAACTTCTATTTGTCTAATAAACCTTGAAACACGACAGTTCTTTTTAATCTCATTGGATATGACCCAATCTAGTTTCTCCAACCAGGTTTTCAATGAGCTAATTAAGTTACTGTGTGAGTCAGAGGACTGTCAAGGTCCAGGCGATTTTTTAGTCAACAGTCAAAAGACACATACCTCAATCATCTTACATGGCTCACCAGTCATTGACTTAGGGAATCTTTCCAATATCTCTTTAAAATCCTAAATATTACTCACATAAAAAGTGCTGCAGTTGCCATGATGAATGTTTGTGTGTGACTGTGTGTTTATGTTGGTTCATGAACCTTTCTTTCTCATGTGTACAACATGCTCTCCTCCCAACAAGAATGTTAAAAGTGTTGGCTCAGCTGTAATAAGCTTTTAAGCTGCTTTCCTCTGCATGTGTATCAGCAAAATGAGGAAGAAAGGCTCCGTAGATTGTGTTCTATGGCTAATTTGCTTAGCTCATTAAATATTGAGGTAGAGGCAAAATTATGTTATTGCCAATATATTAGCTCCAGTAGACTTTGTTATGCCTAAGAACCTGTAAAATGAAAGAAAGTGTGCTCAAGTAGAAAAAAAATGTGGGGATGCTGTACCATGGCAGAAATATAAGTGCTAAGAAGATGCATGACTATGTACACTGAAATAGTTGCTTACCAGAGATGGGCTCAGAGTCACAGGCTTCCTGAAACACTTCAGTATGAGATAATTTAATGGGTTATCATTCTGGCATTGGTGATAATGGTTTACACTCACTACCTGTATGGCTACTTGCGAGATATGCCAACTGTTCAGTTCTGTAACTTATTTTAGTTTTAAGTACTACAAATTAGAGACTCTTAAAAGTAAGTGTGCAGGATAAAACTTTCTATCTGTAGCTTCAGTTTCTACAATATGTTGGTAACAGCAAGCAGCACAGCTTCTGTTTTACTCCCAAATGCCATCATTACTAAGTCAGTCAGCAAAACGCATGTAAACTCAATGACATTTAGTGTTCTAATAGGCCTATGTGGGGTTACGTGTTTAAATTGTTCCTGTAAACCAATTTGAATGTGGAAGCTTCTTGAGTGAAAGCCTTTAAGGACCTTCAAAAAAGTCTCATTACATTCTACTCATGAGTTCAGTTGCTATTTATGATTAACAGAGGGTGAGCTTTCATATAACCCACTCACTTAAAATGAATCATAACTAAAATTATCCACTGTAAGGATGTGGGGGATTTAAATGACAGAATGACATGAATATTACCCAAATAGATGAACTTTGTGTCCTCAAAATCTCAGTAAGATTAATTTCTTATGTTAAAAAAATCTGAAAAAAAAAAGCATGACAAACTTAAGTCTCAACAAACCTTTGGCCATAGTCATCCATCACTTTTTTGCATTCAGTCATAAATCTGAACCAGAATGATATTAGATGTATTTAAAAAATATATATATTAATGTTTTATGTCTGTGCATACAAGCTTGAAAACCCTTTGGTTGGACATTTCACTGTAAGACTTTGGTGTCACAATGAGGACAAGTTGCATGTAGATATAGCAAACAAGCCAAACTCTCTAGATTCCTCTATCTCAATCGAAGAACACCAATTCCCCACCACACCACCTCAAATAGCCACTTTACCCCAATGAATTGGGTTCAAATGCAATCTTGGCTATTGTCAGATGTAGTTTAGAGGCCATTTCTTAATGGTGCACCAACTGCTCTCTATCCTGTTCTCTCACTTCAAAGAGGTGCATTCCCTGTTAGATAGAACTATGTCCTTTTTGGAAGAAAGAGAAATGTTTTTCTTTAGTACTTAAGGGCAGATAGGAGGGTATTAGCTGCTGGCAAATATTTTTTTCAGTAAGAGAGAAGAAATAAATTAAAGGTAAATGCAGACATTTATAGGTTTAACCGTAACAATTTCAACAATAAATCATTTCCATCTTTTTCTCCATTTTATAAAGGGTTTATTGTTTTATTCACTGGCTCAAGTCTTCTTCAATACAGCATAAAGTTAATTTCGTAAAACCAAATTTTTCGCTTTAACTTAAAAAAGAAGTGGCTATGACTGATATGTTGCATATGTTATGCAAAATATCATAAATGGTCTGCACTTATACAGTACATTTTAAAATTTTATGTTTTACAACCTGTTGCTTGCTCAAATATAGCTTCAGGAAAAGTGTCACAATTGGAAGTATCATGGGGTTCACTGTCTTGCCCAAAGACCTGTGAAAGGGGTGTGGATGAACTCCAAACATTGCCATTAGTGGGAAACCCATTCTGTTACCAGAAGCATGGCCACCTATGGGACTTAAAATTGTGTTTTAAGTTGCAATTGTCTGTGGGTTCTCAGTCAATCAATCAAAAGATACAGATGAAAAAAACTTCAACTTGTGGCTTGATGTGATCACTAAAACAAAACACAATGACTATTTCAAGCATTTTGTGTAATCAATTTAAAACCACTGTATTTGAACATTTCAATTATGAAATTTGGATTTGTACTTATTTGTTTTTTTGGGGTAAAATTAAATATGGAAAACAAACTGGAAACAAATAATTTTCCACACTCTTACTTATTTTTCATACTTATCCCAAACTAAAAATACAGAAAGAAAATTCTGTGCTTTTCTTTTCAGGACTTTGTACAGGAATTCTTCTAGTTATTTTGAAGAAGCTTGAAAATCATTGAAAATATTAATACATGCATTTCAAAAGTATCTTTTGCACTGTAACCATGCACAGGATTTAGTTGATATACCTAAATGTTTGAAAAGTTCTAACAAAATTCAGTGCGGCAAAAGGGATGCAGATGTCTCAGCTATCCTCACTGTTCAGCCACACCTGGAGTGTCTGACCAGCTCCCTCCACTGCACAGATCTAATTTGTCCCCAGTTTCAGCTCTGGATAACGAGCATCAAGCTGTCAACAGGCCCTGCTGGCTGTGACCTTGCTGCATGACCCTCTGAGGGTGAGTGTGTTCCTGGCCTGCTCTTTTTACTGATTGGCAACTACACAGACAGTGAACAGGGGCAGTGACGTAAGAAAAAAAAAGAGAAAGAAAAATGGTGAATGTGCATAAAAAATAAAATGATAGAGGGAGAAAGTGAAAAAAGCTGATTCACTAAGAAAAAAGTGAACATTTGTAAGGAGTAAAGTTATATAAAAAAGGAAAACGTGTCAAAAGTCCTCAAAATTCAAAAATGGCTGCATGGTGGAGCATTTGGTTAGCCCTGTTGCCTCACAGCACAAAGGTTGCAGGTTTGACTCCTGGCCGGGGCCTTTCTGTGAGGAGTTTGCATGTTCTCCATGTGCAAAGATGGGTTTTCTCCCACAGACCTAAAACATGCATGCTTGTTTAAAAGGCTACTCTAAGCTGGTACTAAAGGTTAGTGTGTGTGTGAACAGTCAGGGGATAAAGGGGGTCACTTTTTTTTCTTTTTTTTAAATGAAGGTAGTCCTACCCATCACAAGGCTCTGAAGTTGAAGTTTAAAATTTTATAATGAATGTGTAAATAAACAGCAGTAAACAAATTGAATGCAAATAACTAAACTGTGTGCTTCTGTCCTCTCTGTTTCGGGTTTTAGTTCAAATATTGCTCAGAAACAATATTTATGTTATTAGAGCACACAAATTGAACTCAGCGATGAACATATAGTCTGATAATCTAAACGCAGATTGCATTCATTATCAATTCACATGCTTTAACTGAGCCCAGTCATTTTTATTTTTTTTATTTTTTATTATTAGAATCATTATCTTTGTCTTGTAGCAAATCTCTGTCCAATTTTTCCATCTTTATTTTTCATCTCTACTATCAATCAATGCCTAATGTTTACTTCAACAAAGACAGATAATGTGAGAATAAAAATTACTAATCTAAAATAGACAACATGAATAATTTGTAAATGTTTCTTTGGTGTTTCAGCCTTGGTTTGTTTTTGGGTTTTTTTTGTTTTTTTATTGTGTGACAGCATAGCATTTTTAAGATTTTTGTTTACCATCCGGGGCTGTGCTGGGGAATGGCACTTTCTTCAAAGATCAGAGAAAGATGTAATCTTGCCAGTTGACAAAAGGTTTTTATGTGTAAGTTCTGCTGTGAGTCCATATGCCTGTGTGTCTGAATAACATTGCATAGCTTTGCAGCACCACTGGTCAGCATTCGAGATGTCACCAAAACCTACATCTTATCTGACGCAGGGGCAGATACATCCCCTACTGCTGCTCTTCTGTCACACTTCTTGAAAAAGAAGCTTTGAAGAATGTCAGTTACCCCTCTGTCAACCGTCTCTATCAGTTCTTTTAAAATCCTTGGATTGGTGTCTCCCTGTGAGATGGTTTCCCTGTAGTGCAGACATCTAACATATTCTGTTGTTCCAGACTGAATAAGACATTAGCATTCATGCCAGATGCCTCTGCCAGATATGCTGTGGCAAGGCATCAGCCAGTAAACAGTGCGGGAGCAAAACTGACAACAAAGACGATGGAGGAAAATGATAAGAGTAAAAATGGACAGCAGCAGTAGGGAGTTAGATACTAACTTGATATGGTGGTACATTTAATTGTGAGATCATACAAACAGGGTTGGAAAAGACTAAAAAGATTGCAACACATTGCGTGTGGCATACATAACTTTGTGCTTGGGCTTCTCTTGTTATAATTTGACTGACTGATGATTTGTTGTAATAGCAGTGACAAAATCATGTGCGTATTTGTCAAATAAACCCAGACAGGTCACAACAAACATTGTAATTGTAAAGTAGTTAATTTCTGTTTATGTATGAAGAAGGAAAATTATGCATTTCTCAATCTGCCAAGTGTTTGTTATTGTTCTCAATTAAATGGGTTAATAGCACCCATTTTATATCAGAAACAGGAGCATTAGAGATGTCAGCTTTTTGTCTGACATCCCTGTTATTGTTCTGCTGCCACATCATAGTGATAAGCAGGTATGAATGTGTCGTTGTGTCACTGCTTTGTGCATAATAGTATACAGTATGAATTAGATGCCAACATATTTGGTCAGAGCTGGAGATAGATGGATGGGTTAGCCGAAAAAATAAAATCTTGTTTTCGAAGGCATTGGTAACTTGCTACGCATGCAGGCAATTAAAGAGACAAGCATGCACAGTCATACAAAACATGAACACACACACAAAAACACACAGCAACTCACCTTTCTCAGACACAGACAAGAAATGTGAAATTGGTTATGATTGGCTTTGCCCCCTGTAAATCCAAGAGACACTGGCCTGCCTCCATTTTTGAGCTTTTCTAATAATGTTGGTCTTACCTGAACCTTATTGAGAGCATTCAGGTCTTTGCAGCAAATAAAAGACAACCTCCATTGCATTCATGCTGCTGTTTTCTGTGCCCTCTGCTATAGCCTTGATTATTATTGCTCAATATAATAGACAGCCACTCGAGGGTCACCACAAAATGAGCCACACAGATGATTAACTGGATATGGAAGGGCTCTGACAGGCCATTTTAAAATTGGAGTTGGAGTTTTTTATAAT
>JAOXNZ010000044.1:13404785-13440179 GCA_028566095.1 Kryptolebias brasiliensis
TCCAAAGTAGGAAAGAGTCCAGCCCCTCTACAGGAGTTGGGTTCCAGAGCGGAATTATATCTAGTTTGTATTGCTCATATATATATATATGTATATACATGCATCCTTTCTCAAGTGTCAGACATCTCCTGGCACCCAGGTAGCAAAAGACCCTCTGGTCGTAGCAATATTTACGGGTCACAAGCAGCTCGAAAATGCTCCACTTAAAAACAGAGGGGGAAGTAGCTGATCTCCCAACATTTCCTAACCACTTTCATCACAGTCTTATGGCTTAGCTCAGATGGATCCAGGACACTCGGGTTACACAGTGAGTTTCCATATGGAGGGAAAGATGTCAACCCATTCTGCTACAATATTTAGCCAGAGACGTTGCTATGGAGATAGGCCTAAATTCAAAAACAGAACCACAAAAGTTTCTGACTTCATACCACATGTGTATTTGCAGCTGTAAATAGTATGTCTTGTCATCTAGAAATGGACACTGTCAAAAAGAAGTGATGGCACAGTTGTAGCACCAGTTAGCCCCAAGTCGTGCCTAGCAAGCAGGTCTGGTTTTCAGATTCAGTCTCATAACGCACCATATTTCTGCATCCTTACTCCTTACTCTACAAACTTTCTTGTTGATCTATTTAATGGTTGACTCTGAATTTATATTTCCTGTTAAACCTGAGTAGTGACTAGTTTTAAATGCAACTGGAAAAAAAACTAGTGTTCTTGTTTTGTCTCAGAAACAGAAAGAACATTCTTGTTCTTTTTTCAAAAAAATTCAATGTAATGTTAATTTTGCATTTGTCTGATTCATGTTTCTGGCGCTACATTTTGCAAATACTAAAAGTCCTGATTAAAATGATTTTTTTTCTACTGATCTCCCTAAATGCTTATTACTGTTTTTTAACAAGGAGTCAAGAACATGAAATGAGGTACAACCTGGACAGTTCATCCCTCCATCGTAGGGCTAACACAAAAACACACAAGACAGATAATCTTGCACATCTGCTGAAGGTGAATATATAGTCAGAAATGAATATTGCTCCATGCTATTGAATTGTAAGATGACAATGGAGTACTTGGAAAAATCGATGCATTCACTGGAAGACCCCACAATTGGAAATTCTACACAGAATGGCCACCAGTTAAGATCTAAACCTTAGGCTTTTTTTCACACAGACAATGCTAACCACCACACCACCATGAAGCCTGTTTCTTATTAAGTATTTTAGATCCTAAAACCTTGAATATATACAGGTATAATCAATGTTACGGGAAATTATCAAACAGGATTGCACAATCATGCCATAGACTTGTTATTGTGATAATATATTTGCTTTGATCTTTTGCCCAAACAATGCAAGCAGCTGTTTAACTTGAGCTGGAGCTTTCCAGCAAAGTTTAGTTTAATTTACCAGCTTTATTTTCAGGCAAATTTTAGTATTAGTAAATTTAATATTGGAAGTAGGGGACAGATGAATTTGCATTAAGCTAAGCAGTAAAAATAGATCTCTTTATACTCTCTGACATTACAGTCATTTTCTTCATTTTGCCATTGTTCCATTTCATGTTATCTTCACTCTGTGATTGACAAATGAAGGGAGTCCATCTCACTCTATTAGGGGATCAGTGCTCATTTCATACAAAACAGACATTTGTGGGTCAAAAACAACAAATATTCAACTACAGATCAGAAAGGAAACAAAAAATTTCTACTTAGACGGGATGATCTCTTTCTTGGTTATTTTTCTATCAGGCACCACTGAACTAAAGATCACATAAAGCCTTCCTCATGTCTCTTTTGATGAGATCTGAGTGTGAGAGATCAGTATGAAATGGGATAAAGGAGAAATAATGTGCCAGCATTTCTCTATAAAGGCTTAATGCGTCCCTCTAAAAGATGAGAGGTTTGGAACAAAAACCTGCAAAAGCTCTATTCCTTCTGTCAAAGACGCCAAGTTTCAATGAAAAAGCAATACAGATGATCAGGTGTGGCAGCAGCTGAAATGCATTTCCATTAGGACACAACCTTCCTGAACTCAACATGTGTTTTGAGCTTGTAGCCTTTCACACGTGAAATGTCTGCGTGTGTGAAAAAGAGACAGACACACACAAAAAGGTACAAGGTGAGAGGGAAATGACAGAAAATGTTGATGACATGTTCTGAAAAACAATCTGTGGCTTTAATATAATATGGAAAATACACATGTACATCTCAGTCTCTGCTGATGAGCTTAATCCTAAAATCCAAACTCTAGTTCATTTCTTGAGCCTATGTACCACCTGTAACAATGCTTGTCCCAATCCTTGTAACAGGATTTGCCTTCATGAGAGCTGTTTTATCATGATTCAAGCTGTATTACTAAGAGATTAGAGTAAGACTTGGAGGCTGATCCGTGAACCTTCCTGCTGGGCAGCCAGGGTGACTGGGCCTACGTAGCTTTGGTTTTGTCAAAATGCCAAAGTGGACATCTGAGTTGATTTGTCTGTTTATGTTGTTTATAGAAGGAAGGCAAAACAGTGTAGTCATAATCAATGTGCTGCGAAACAAAGAAAAAAGTTCATTGTTTTGTTTTTTTTCTTTCCTGAAACCATAAAGTACTTTCATAATACAACGGGATATAAACATGAAGCATTTTTACAGAGAGTAAATCCCCATTAAAATCTATGGTGGAGTATTAGAGTGAAGATTGAACGCCAGGTTTTTTTGGTTTTGCTTTTGAGTTTTGCATTTAAAGTCAATATAAAATCTATTAAACTATTAAAATATTTATATTAAAATCTAAATGTTGAGAATGAGGTCAAAATGAAGAAGGAAGTGAACCCTATTGTGCTCCTGAACCCTGTATTTGGGTTTGCTCCCATTGTTATTGTTATTGTAGCCAAAGGTTATAGGTTCAATTTGCACTTTTACTGGATAAACTACAGAGCAACAACAGAACGTATAACAGCAGAACCTGCTGAAGTACTTCACAATAATTTCTTAAACATGTCCATGTATTGATGACCCCAACATTCTCCATTCATCTGTCCATTTTCTTCACTCCCTTATCCTTTCCAGGTTGCAGGTGACCCCAAAATTATGTGGTAAAATTCATGCTGAAGCCTAAGATGATAGGAAATTTGAGAAATTACTTACAGGCTGTGTACACCTCCATACACAAGGTATATGTGCTTAAAGAAAAAAAAATATTATTAATAATAAACTTAGAATTCAGAATAAATAGCTATATTTCAGGCACTATTTACACAAGGCATGTGACTACAGTAGTTCTTTGCACCAATGATGGTTTGGTTTTGATTCTCCTTTTAAAATCAAAGTAACAACTTATTTCTACCCTTTCAACTTTATTCTTGAAATACTATTTTGACAATTTTTCTCAACACTTCAACTTTATTTTTTGACAGTTTGACTTTATTCTCCACATTTCAACTTTAAGCTTAAGGGCATTGACATCCCACCTCCACACATACACCTTCTCTTACAAATCCTCCAACCCAATAAAGACCTGACAACTATCTCTTAACACATTCAGCCTCTTGATTATTTTTGAAACCCACCTAAAAAATATTATCAGATTGAGTCACGAGTGGTTTTATAACTGTAAGACAACCTTGGGCTCTGAGGATCATAGAAATTCTGACATGTGATTAGGTTTGCTTCTTTGTTTCATAAGGCCAGAGAAAGACGTTTAAGAAGAGTATGATGATGGAAAGGGAGTTTACTTAAAAAAACAATGTCCCAAACTCTTGTGTACTGAAGTGCATGCTGTACAGTTTCATAAAAAACATATACAGCTGGTAAAAGGTATGCTACATTGTCAATTTACTTTTTAAACATCCATCTAGTTTGAAATCTCTCTGCAGATTTCCATCGTCATTTTTCCTTTCTTGCATGAAGACAAATGAGTGTGCTACGTTTTGTCTGCCTTAAAAGGTAATCCTAGATATTGCATTCATTGAGTCTAATATTAAAGTAAATAAATAAATGTCTAGAATTAATAGTGTTTTTAATTGTAATTATTATGATTAGGCTAAAATGCCATGGTCACAAACTGACTGACCAATAGCCAGTCAGAGGAACATATATACAACCCTTGACAGAAAAATCTTATCTCACCAGAGTGTTCATCATCAAAGGCTTTTAATGCAGCCGTTTTCTTTTAGAGAAAATATATTATTGAGTTTTCTTTATAGCTACACAATAACAGATTCCAAAACCAGTTCAGAGTTTCTCATTTTGTTTGTTTATGAAAGTATGAAACTTGTCCCTGTTAAATCAGCAGTTGTCATTGGCCCAGCTCCGGCAAGGCTGGGTGGACATCTGTTGGAATATGTGGGGGGTCCGCAGTGTTCTGCCAGAGCAAATAAAATATGAGCTCTCCAATTTATCTGGCATCCACTAGATTTGTCATCCATTTTACTGTGTTTGTGATTGTTTTGTGAATGATGGTGTACTTGAGTGGGGTAAACAGAGTCTATGCGAACAGAAGTCAATTATACTCAGAAAAATCACATGTCTACACAACCCAATCTGGTTGCCACCTACTTTGCAGTTTACAGCTGCCTCATCCCATACATAACAAGTTTTTTGTTTCCTTTTCATCATAATCACTTTTATCTCTGTACATTTCTTCAGCAAACCCAAACCTTCTGTGTCATATACAGTTAGCAAAACATTTTGTAGAGTTGAAAGTTTGAAGATTATGAATAATAAACTACCACTGCATTGGTGTTTTTGTTATGTTAACATTTCCCCTCACTAAGGTGTTGTGTTTCTTACCAGTTTGGTTTGATTAAATTTATATTTACTCAGAGGAAGATAAAAGGTGAAATCCCACTGATCAGAGATTGTGCTAAAAACAAATCATAAATACATACATAATTTAGATTTAACCAGCTGAAGGTGTGCTTTATGGGTCATTTTGGAACACCTTTATTGTTTTTAAATCAAATAAAACAACATTGGTGTAGTCATAAAAGTTACACTGCCTCAAAACATTACAACATGATTTGACATGATAGTAATTTCATGGTTTATGGTTGAAGGATTTAAATGCAGGTGCATAAAGAGGCAGTGTATCTGCATTTAATGGTTAAAGAAAGCAAGATAAAGTTTGCTTTTCTTTTTTGTTAGCCTGAACCAGAGCTGAGTCAACTGGAAAGTAAATAAATATTTAAAAATACAAACGGGCAGAAAAAGAAAAGCAGCATCAAGAAAACAACAATAATCTGACATTAAATAAATGAAACAAAAAAAACATATGCAGCAAGAGGAATAACCACTAAATGTTGTGCAAGTGTGCTGATTACTAACACGGACCAAGCGAGGAGAGGGAAGAAAGCATAACTGAAAGAACAAAACAGCTTCTACAAAATCTGGGTATTTTTGTTGATTGTTCTTATGGCTTTTTTTCAGTCAGCTTGGTTGTGTTTTTGGTGGTTCTTTGAGTTTATTGATCTGTTCTGTTCTGTTCTGCATCTGCTCTTTTCTTGATTATTATGTTTTCTTTTGAGATCTTTGTTTTAAGGTTCTGTTACTTGTGTTTTACTACCAGTTTAGATCTTTAGCCCTTTGTGTTTCTGTTTTTTATTATTAGAGTTATTCTTGTGTATTTCTAGTTAGAGTTTCCAGTGTTTCCCAGTGTTATTATTGAATTGCAAATGTGAATATTCAAACTTAAAGCAGAACTTTTAGCAAGAGTTTGGAGTGTGACGTGGACACATGAGAAGTGTTCCACTGAAAGTTAGCAGATAGTAGCCAAATTAAACTCAGCCAGTGTTTCTGTGTATTATTGTCACAGTTTGAACACTGATTGTGTTTTTTAAGCAGGGGATCTGCTACCACTGTCACTGTTCTTTTTTTTATTTTTAAGTAACAAAGATCTAGACCAAATGGCATACTTCTGCACTCATGGTCCACTTGTACTATAAATGACTCTTCCCAGGAAGTGTTTAGATAGTTCTCAAAAACAAACAAGCAAGCAGTACTGTAAACCTGTTTATTGCCTTGAAAAAGGGTTACTTCGGTAAGAGTACCAAAGTATGACTGTTATGACAGTAAAGCAGACGATGTGAAAAGAACAGGCACCTTATTTAGGAGACAGCAAATGCCAACTTATGCCCTCAAAGAGGCCCCAAATGTCTCTTTCAAGGTTTGTGCCTCTAAATCATCCAGGATTATGCTGCATAGACTGCCCTAAGGTATTCTGTGCAAGCCAGTAAACACAACATGTTAAATGTTAATGTAATGTTTGAGAAATAAATCTAATTGTATTATCTCTTGGGTTTTATAAAAAAATAATGATTTTTTTGTTTGTTTTTGTTTTTCCATTTAATATCTACCATCCCGTTTCATATTATAAGCATGTGATGTTGCCATTCATAGAAAAGGAGAAGGTCATTAAATCTGATCATACAGGTATTTTCTACACAAAATCATATCAAGATTCAGGTGTATGTGTTACGCATTCTTCACAACACAGATGAAGGTCGCAGTCATCAAACATGAGCTAGTGTGACTACAGAAAATGAAAAAAGGGTTTCAGTGATACAAATTGGCTCCTGTTAGATTAATGACACATGCACAAATGTGTTCCTTCTGAACACTTTAGCAAGAAATTGTTACTCTCTACGCATAACTAAAACAGGCTTTTTATTCGTGTTTTAAAACTCTAGCAAACAGCCTAATGTGAAAGCGAACTGTGGAACACAATAGGACAGTGTTTTGTTTATGACTCTTCAATAACAACAGATTAGAATCATGTCTTGCAGGCTGCTTGCATCATTTAAGGTCTGCGGATTGACATTCCCAAAAGAAGGACATGTCACTCAAAATAATTATAGTCTTTGATATCTCTGTGTAGCAAAATGTGTTTGGAACGAAGCTACATAGTATCTAAAAAAATCAAGATGACGATGATGGTGGTGGCCTTTTCTTGCCAGGAGAGTTAAAGTGTGGTATAAGTCCACAGCTACATTCAGGAACATCCAATAACATCATCATTGCACAAAAGGAGATGTCAAAGCATCAGCTGGCCTAAAACACAAAGGTCTAATACAATTACTTTATCAATAAGGCTTTTGTCCTGATATCAGTAAAAAGATAGACTTTGCAAAATATATAGACAGGTTAAGAGGGAAACTAGAGATTCATATATTTTAGTTTTATAAAACTTTCACAAACACAGCTTTTATTAAGGGGGTAACACCAAGAGCTTATGACTTAAAGAAAGTATAACTGTGATGCAACAAGTGCAACAAAGTAAAAGAAGACAGCCTTTGTAAAACATCTACATTAAAGATTATATGCCCATTTTTGTTGTTTGAAAATGAAATGTTGATGAATTTATATGTGAAATGTTCAATTGTTTTACCTATTTTATGGCAGTATTGATTTTAAATGTTTCCAACAAAACATGTCTGAAGCAACAAATTCCATATGAGGTAGTTTTATTTTTGAAATTTACATTAGGATATGTTTGGTTTTATGTTGTTTTATTTGTTTGCTTGTTTGTGTTGTTTCATATTCACCTGTTATGCAGGTATATCTGTGGGTCAGAGTAACATATAGAAGTGAAACTAAAAGCACCATTACTAAGTAACAAAATGCGATTTTGTCTGGCTTTACACTGTCCTATCCCATTTTCTTCATGTACTTCATGTGAATTTCATCGAACCTCCTGCTAACATCAATCACTGTAAGCTGTATTCAGTCAGTCCGTTTTTTGAAGTTTTAATGCAAACATTCATTTTAACCCACAAAGAAAACTTAATTAGCTTTTCACTTACCTTCCCTTTCTGACTTGGAAGCTAATCAAATGAATTTATTTGGAACATGTCCAGGACTGTGGGTGTAAGTCCCATTTTTAACAAGGCACTATGCATAAATAGCAGAGCTGGTTGTTTTGCTGTATTTCTTTGCTGTCACTGTGGGTCTTTTAAAAATATTTTATAAGCCCTGTAACCAGGCCAAATCAATTAAAACATTCTATCTCCTGGAGCGCCATTGATTTCTTTTCTTGAGGTTCAGTCAGTAAAGAGTTTAGTGATAACGCCAACAATAACTTTCTTACACAGGAGATTTAAATTAGACATTGTTTTTTTTGTTTTTGTTTTGTTTTTATTCTTGCCGTAAAGTTAGGTTGATGGCTTTTAAAACAAACAGAAGATAAATGACTGAATATTTAAGAGTAGACTTAGTGGTCGTGCAAACTAGAGGTGGTGGTAATAATCTATAATCTAGTTTCTTGTTGCAGACATGAACAATTCTGGATTGATTTTTAGATGCCAAATATTGATTATTATTTGATATTAATATCATCATGAAAAACAAAAAAGGTAAAACTCTAAAATGCGGCAGTGCAGCTCCCAGACAGTTTAAGGATATTTGATTGTCAGATTCTCAGCATACCACCTCCAATATCACTGTGTAAGTATGAATACATCTTGCTCTAAATTCTGTTATTGTCCAGGTCATAATCGTTGTAGGTTCCATTCTTCTTGGTTCTTTCGCTTCTCATCAGTAAAGATTCTTCACAGTTGATTGACTATATGACCAAACAGGATTTTCAGTTTTTTAAGTTGTAGTTGGAATATTTTCACTTTTGTATCTTCAATGACATTAAGCGAATCACTGACCTAGTTGTTCCTGATGTAAAGTATTTAGGCATTTTGGGTCTTTATAAGGGAAACCAAACGTCCTCTTCATAAGCACAACAAGAGCCAGCACCACAGATTAGGACGATGGGCTTTTTGTCTACTGAAAAGAATGAAAAACTGTACATTATTCATTAGAAGTTGTTAAAGAGATCAATCATTATTTCATTCTTTTTTATTTTTTACAACTGAACTCAGTGGGATTCAGTTGTTTGTTTTGTCAATTCTGTCTCTGTTGATTCTGAATCTGTCTTTAGTTTATTGTTAAATAAGGGATTATTTACATTTTTTAACTTCTTTTTGTGAAGCTACTGCAGCACTACATACAAAATACTACATAAGTAGAGAAAGAAATTTAGATCACACACAATTTAGTCACACTTCATGATCCACGCATTCAGTACATATGCCTGTGATACCTTGTTAAATTCACAATTGACTCCTTTAATTCTCTTGTCAGGGTTTCATTTGATTATACCCATCTTCTCTCTCTCTTTTCTCTCTCTCCATCGCTTTCTGATAAGCCATCTAAATGTCCATCAAATATAGAGAAAGTGTAGAATTGTAATTACTTAGTGAAATATTTAACAATTCAAATGCAAATTGGCCCAGTTGGTCAAAGTTTACGCAGTCAAGCAAGCAGAGATGAGATTTGACAAGATTGTTAAAAGAAGATTATGACTGAATTAAAAGAACAAATGAAGATTTTATTTCCTTAACTGTTGGTCAATTTTCCCACTGGACCCCCTGATTGATATGTTAATTGATCTTTTACTGACTATTAATACAGGGCAAGATATTCATGAAATGTGTATGGAATATTCATGAAGCAATAAAATTTTAAATCATTGTTATTTGCCTTCTTCAGCTAGTTAGAAAAACTCCAGACAGCATGGTTTCATTATTTGCTACATTTATATGATAATGCAGAAGTTAGTTCTACTGTGAGCAAAATTATTATGCAGCCTAATGTTTAACAAAAGTGAATATAGTTTATTTGTTTTTGTCGTAATGTAAAGGTTAAAAGAAGACAGTCATCATCTCAGAAACCAGGAGCAGCATGTAGGCAAAACAAAATAAAAGTTAAATGCAGCTGATTTATGATAAAATGGCTCCAAAGTGGAGGTTCAGTGATTTCCAGTGTGTCTCTACATACTCTAAAGTTGTGTCAGCATGTAAAGTATATAACATATTATGATTTTCTGAAACTTCTTTTGTATCTCACATATTGTTTCTACCATCACTCCACAAAATAAATTAGATTGTATCCTTTCTCTCCAAAGGAGCAATGCCCACTAAATTGCAGAATTTGCCCAAAAACACTCAAATCATGAAAAACATTTTATCATTTTTATAATACATTTTCAAAAGCTTATTATGTCATCACAGATTTATTAAATGGATGGGCAAAAGCTGTCTCTTTTTAAAGATACTCCATTTCTGATATTATGATACTGTTTGTTTAAAGATAAATGGGAATTGTCGCCTTTTTTCAAAATAACTAGTTTCAGACTAATAAAGGAATAGATATGCTGAAAAAATGTCAAGAACTGTGTTAGACTGTTTATAACTGTGAATCAAATGGATCATTTTATATATTAATCTGTATAATAAATGTATATATTTCAAATAATTTAATAATAATTATAATTAATTACACTTATAATGCAACAAAACCAGCCACTAGGGAGCACAAGCCAGTGTATCTCTTATGCCCGTCCCAAGCCCGGGTGAATGGTGAGAGTTGTGTCAGGAACGGCATTCGGCGTAAAACCTTTTTGCCAGAACAAACAGAGTACATCCAAGCGACTTTGGTCGAGGCCCGTGTTAACAACGACCGCCACCGGTGCTGTTGACAAACAGGGTGCCAGCGGAAATTGTGTTACTGTTAGTCGAAGACCACAAGGATGGATACAGTTAGAGAGGAAATTGAGGTAGTTGGAGTGAGGACGGAGGATGCAGAAGTTAGAGTTCAATAGAGGAGGTTGACTTGCTGTGTGATCCCTGAAAAAGGAACAGCCGAAAGAAAAAGATTTATAACGCAGTACCCATTTTCAAAGAAAATCTCAAAGTGCTACAAAGTAAAATACCAATCAAAAGACAATTGTGAGGCTAAGTTTAAGGAATATAGGATTTGTTAAAAATAAATTGTTTGAGTCTATGTTTAAAAGTGTCTGTAAGACTTTTGCTCAGAATCCCAATGAGAAGTTCATTACATGAGTCAAATCAAGAGAAGACAAAGGCATGGACCCGTTTTTCCCCATCTTAGAGGGTGAGCATGAGACAAAGCTTGGAGATATTTCTGAAGTGGAGAAGAGCTCTTGCATGTGCTTTGATATGTGGTTGTTTTTCTTTCAGGCGCTACCTTCTGTAGGGTTCGCCACTGCAAGCAAACTCACATGAATGATTTGGCAATTGTTTTGTCGTGTGCCCTTCCTGACGCAACCCGGGCTCAAACCAGTTGCCTCAGGATTACGAGACTTCAGCACTGACCACTGACCTACTACAACCTCATGTCCTTTGATATGTATTAGGTTTTAATATTAAAGACAAATATTCTGACTTCCCTCCCTCTGTTCTTTTCTAAACTCATTCAAGCTACCATAATAACAGCAACATGTTCAATGAACACATGCTCCCCTTTTTCTAAGAAAGGTTTTATAGGCTACATTTTTTATAGTGCCAAAGGAGTGTCATTTGAGACAGGGCAGTGCAGTTCTGAATGAAGTGCTTATTTTAAGATGGTTGGCTTTAAAAACAAGCTGTAAATATGTAATGCACACTTCTTTTCAAATATCTTTTTTTACCTGGTGAAATTACATATATGCAGGTTTAAAAAAGGGAGATGAATACTATCTTCTAAACTTGGATATGAAAAGACTTGTTGCCAAACTCAGGCTGGTATTAGTGTATTTCTGCAGAAATTATACTTAAAGGTGTCTCTGCTTTAAGGATGATGAGGATCAAATCAATATAACTAATAAAATGTCCTTGTCTGTGTTTATTTGAGTATTTTAGGTCAAACATGCATAAACAATAATCTACCCATTGACATGTTCTGTCCATTTAGCATCCAAACTTTGATGAGGACATGCTATGAAAAGTAATTAACATATGAACATTAGGTTTTTTTTCAAGCCTCTTGCAAAAATCTTTCTGATGTCTGAGCTACCTGTTCCAACAAAAACAGTGAGTGCAGTGACCATATTGCAAAGTATAAAAATCCACCTCCCTAAATTTGCAATACTTGGGGTCAGAATTCCTTTGAACCATACCTTTGCCTGTTAGTAAAAGCACATTTTCATTTCTGTTCAGTGTTTGTATTTTCCTTGTGATTTCTGTCCAGCTGCTCTGCAGCCACAGATAAGAATTAGCCATGGCTAACTCTGGTGCATTGCAGCTCTTTTCTTGTGAGATTACTGATTATGTGCATGATCCTGGACATAAATAAATATAAACACAAATGTAATATCACAGGGCAGAAATGATTGAAGCATGCCATTTGACTGAAGCACCAAAAAAGGTTAAGGTTGAAAGTTCATTAAGACATTGTATCTCACGTTCCTTTGCCAAAAAAATAATGTTTCTCAAATTCACTGTAGTTTATTTTTATAGTTATAGTTTGTTGTTGTTTAAAATTATTTAAACTTAGAATTTGTTTATTTCTGTAGCTCATAACACTTTTTTTAACTCAGTTGTTTTACCTTAAAAAAAATTTAGTTTTAGATGTTTCAACAGAGGATTGCCAAGTTTAACATCTTGGCAGAATCAGACAGTGAGTGCAACAAACATGGTCAAAAGTTGTCATCTCGATTTTTCCAACATCGAAGCCTTGCCATATTTGATTTAAGAAAGCACTATCTTGTCAAAGTCTTCGCAGAATGGAGGGCAGTATGCTGTGTTCACAGCATACAGTTTGGGACTGCATCGGTCTAGCAGTCAATATTCCTCTGGCACTTCAAGGACAGAAAGTTCTCTGAGCTGCCTGAAGGGCTTCAGGTTGGACTTCACTTTGTTTTTGGTCGAGCTGCTGCTGCTCTGAAGCAACTGCCTATGGTTCTCTTATGTGTTTTATAATGCACCTGTAAGACACTTTCTTTTTTTACTGAGTAACCCAAAGGTCTACAAATGTGAAATGTTTTCTGACAAGAATGCAGTAAAGTTTCCACTGTGATACCTATTTTTTTCTCTATAAGATTATGAAAGCTACTAATTAGTCAGTCCTAACCAGTGTCTGCTAATAATGTAGTTATTTGATTTTAGTTGCCCCCACTGTGAGAAACAAAACACAAATTTTGAAACTAATCATATAACTGAACCTATACTGTTTTAAAACACTCAGCACTCAGTAAGGTTGTCAGAATTTGGCTCTTTATCCCACAATACTGCCACAAAAAGAGGATTTTACATTTGATTGTGTATCAGAATGTTATCTAATTTGCTTTCACAACATTGTCAGAAATAAAGGGTGAGGTTCTGCAGGCTGAACAAGTTTTATACTGCATATCTGTTCACCTTTTTAAACTCAGTTGCTGCCTCATGGTTCTCCATCTTCTAACAATTCTTCTGCTAGTTCTCCTTTCCCGTAACCCATCTCCTCTTTACCTTCTATTTACCTTCTTTTACCTCTGCTCTTGTAAACTCCTCAGCTACTCTTTTCTCTCTTGTCCTTTCATCTCATGTCCCCTCTGTTCCATCCTCTCATCCTTTGCTGCTCCCCTTGCTCTAAATTAGCATAGAGAGCCGGAGGTACATGGTTTCTTATGTATTGATCTATCCATTTTTAATGGCCCTACGCTTCCCAGAGCAGGAACCATCTTATGCAGGTTCCGTTGGACCAGTGATGCTGTCAGGGCTTGTTGGCAGTCTATGCTCCTTAGAGCGAAAGCAGACGACCTTGGAAGTCCATTAAGAATGCTCCCAAGGGATTCAGACTTGTCCATCAGCAATGGCCCCAAATGACAGGAGAGTATAGGTATTTTTTTAACTGGACAAACCTAAAAGAATAGAAAGAAAATAAAAGAAAACAGTTTGTGATTGAAGATTGTCATTGCATATAGAGTTTTACAATTGTTATTGAAACACAGTGAAAATGTTTTTTTTTTTTTAAACTAATATCTGCAGTTTAGACCAGTAAAATTTTAATTATACTGTTACAAAGTGAGGCATTTTTCTTTCTCTCTCAGACATGCTGCTCCCTAGATCAAATACCAACAACGTAGGCTGATCAAAATTTCACAGCATCTTCACTCTAAGCGAGCAGACCTATTAAGAAGAGAACCTTATCGTGCACTCAGGACCCCAAGAATGTCAGGTGTCACTGACACAGTGAGGAGAAGACTGAATAACAGATATTCTGTAATGTTCATTCAGCAATAATTTGACTTTTTTTGACCAAATTTATTCCCCTCTGTACTGGACTGGAAGTCTTATTTTGGTTTTCTGTTTGCTTGTGGATCATCCAATTTCCAACCAACCATTGTAATTAAAAGCCTTGGGCTTTTAATAACAATGATGACCAACAACCCTAGTCACAAGGTTTTCCACAAGTGATGGCATGTAAAAATAAATATATGGTAAAGTTAAAAAAAAAATTTAAGGGTAAGTTTGTTCATTCATTCATTCAGTTTCAATACACACTTGTCCTGTGTGACATATTTATTAATGCAGTACATTGGATGGGAGTCTGTAAAATGTTTGGTCCTCTGCTGGCAAAACTGCTGCCAGTTAAATATTGCAATTTACAGTGAAAGCTTTTATAGTTTATTATACAAACAGGCAACTGACTACACTCATAGCTTCATAGTCTAATTACATATTATCATGCAGTGGCAGGGTGTTTTGCAAATGAACAAAAATTCGTCAACACACACACACACGCAGACATGCACAGTCAGAAAAGGTCTACCTACACACACATGAACAATTCAGTACACATTCTTCATTTCTTGAGGAGCTCTAGCTCTCAGCTCATAGCGCCTAGCACCCCTTTGGGTTTTCACCCTTTGACAGAGAGTGAGGTGGGCCTGTTCTCCAGCTGCTGGCTCACACAGACTGAGAAACTGGTCTAATGAGATCACTGCCATCCAATTCGGTGAGGGTCAGCGCTCATTTCAAGCAATTCATTTTTAATTGGTCTCAAATCTAATCCATTTCATAATGTCGGCTTTGGTGCTCAACTTGCCTCGAGGTTGCTGAGTGACATGGAGCAATTCCCTTGATGTTGTTTTCTCTGTTATTAGCCTGAAGTGACAGAGGATGTTGCTGTGATTGTTGCATGGTTAGTTGTTTTTATTGATGGTACAGTAATGTTGTGTATGATACAGCCCTGTTGCTGCCCTTCAACA
This sequence comes from Kryptolebias brasiliensis, assembly GCA_028566095.1. Lineage (NCBI taxonomy): Eukaryota > Metazoa > Chordata > Actinopteri > Cyprinodontiformes > Rivulidae > Kryptolebias > Kryptolebias brasiliensis. The sequence continues at coordinate 13,419,779 of JAOXNZ010000044.1, forward strand.
CTAATTATCATGCGTAATGAACCTGATAGAACATAGATAATTTTCTTGTTTGTAGATTCTTTAAACATACACGGAAGAAAACAACAGTTTGAAGAGTGACAAAAAAGCGCAACAGCTTAATTACTGTTGTTCATCAGCTGTTTAGAATATTAACAATACAATGTGGTGCAAGAATGTAGAGTGAAAATGATCTTATGTTTTATACTGTTTCATGGCAACCCAAAGATGAGCACTTGACCCCCAGCTGCTTAAGGAGCATTAGTCAGTGGTGGGTAACTCTTTGGTGTTGGTGCTCAAGATGCCTTTTTTTTATTTTTTAAAAAGAGCAAATATTGAAAACAGCTCTCTGTGTATACCAATCATACTTCAATATTCTTCTACTGAAGTATTTATTTTCACAACATGTTCACACCTCTTAGGTTTCATTTTCTCTCTTCTCTTTTTCTTTTTTTTCTTTTTCTGGACCTTCCTTTTCCTCTGTCTACTTTGTGTGCCCATCTGTACCTCCTGCTTTGCCTCTATCAAGATGTCACTTCTAATTTGCTGTTTGTGCTGACTTCATCCCTGCTAGCAATCAGTGAAGAAGACATCCATTACTCCTTGCCGTGACAGGTCCCCTCAGACTCCCGCTGGACCTTAATGACACCTGACAGAACACAGGTTTACTACTTAGCAAACTGGGCCCCCAGGGACAGCCTATGGGGCCCATTTAGCTAACACATCCTTGCATGGTTTACAAGGAACTGACACTGGAAGTTTGCACAACATATCTTTGCTTTGTAGACATAAGACTTGCAAATGTTTTGAATGAGTGTTACCATCCATTTTAGCAACAAACTGCTAGTCTGAGCACAACCAGAGAGCGTCTTTTTTCCTGATTTAGGCGTTACCCACTATTGCACTTGTGCTAAAAATGATTAGAAAGGTGAAACTTATGCTGAAACTTGCCCACAACATGTTTCTAATGTTTACTAGTGGAACATGAACATGCCGCCCTTATTATATACACAGAACACTTTCCTCAAAAGCTGGTGAGGTGTTGTACATAAAAACATATAAACATACAGAATAAATGAAAATGGAACAAGGCAGGTCAAATGTGGTAGTTGTGCAAATCATCTCAAATACAAAGCCGTCTATAATGTCGTTTGGTTGATGATTTGTGCTTTATAGTTATACATCTTTCTGTGCCCTTAAAAGTTTGTGAATAACTTGTGTTTTGTGATGAAAGCTGGACAGTCTTTTGATATAATTTGCACCAAGCAACAAACATGAGCAGCTAGCAATATTTTGTTACATTTTTAAACAGTAAGATTTAAAGCTATTGTCTCATTATGTTAAACTTTAAGAGAGAATATACTTCCATTCCAATTTCTTCTGTTTATTCAAGATCAATTTGAGAAAATAAGAGTGTCAGGAGTAAAATCCAGACATCCCTGACCCAGCAACATTTTGCAGCTCCTTTTTGGGATCCCAAAACCAGAGAGAATATATAAATCTTTCACTGAGTTCTGGGCACATATCAAGGCATTCAGGAGGCACCCTAATCTGATATCTGATCCTCCTCAGCTGATCCTTTTGATGCAGAAAAGCAGCAGTTCTGCTCTGAGCCCCCTAAAAAAGATGGACTAAAAAAGATGTTACTTTTATACTTACTAAAGCATGCCTAAAGTGTGAAAAGGGCTAATGTATAAGTCTAACCATCATACTTGATAAGGACTTGATTTTTTTTTTTTATATATAAAAAGGGGGAACCAAGGAAGTGGACCAGGAGGAGGAGATAAATGATAGTAAAACCTTGGCTAAACAATTCCCCCTAAAAAATGGTTGCCAACTCATAAAGCAACTCTACAGCTCACTGCTGCCTCATAAATTCTTCTGTTTTTCTTACAGGCTCACATGACAGGTCTTTCCTTTTCAAAAGGAAATCTGATATGTTGTCATTAACAGTGCTCCAGCAGGATTTTCTTCATGTAATATTTCTTTATTCATATTCATAATACCATGACGGCAAGGAGTAATGGATGTCTTCTACACTGAATTAATGACTGATGTGCTCAGTCATCTCATGAGTTGCATTTAGCCGTCACCTGAACCTGTTCATCCAACCTAATTGGCCCACAAGCATGTAAAATTTTAAAACTAAATTGGCTTCCAATGGTTGCTGGCAATAAAAATGAATGTCAACTCATGACAGTAAAGCCATATTACACCATAAAAAGTCCACTTTTGGATTCACATTACCTTTAGGGCCCTGTTTTTATGTAATTTTACTTTCTGGTCTGTGTCCTGCAGAATCCTAGGGGCTGTTACAGCTTTGAGCTGGTTGTTATAAAGAGTAAAAATCAAACATTGTCACATTTTATTTCCCTCTGTGGCCTATTTGAAATACTGCTTCTAGGGAACAAGACAAGTCAAAGTTCTGCTTTATTTGTTCTCTCGTTTAATTTTTTTTTAAAACAAAACTTTATTCAAAAATGTTTATTGTAGACATAAATGCTGCATAAAGAGGGAGCATAGTACTCGTAACATTGTGACTCCTCCAATTTTCAACCTTACATCATAGTGATTTAAAAAAAACATTTTGTACTTTTTTTTCTGTAATTGTGTGTCTAATAAATAAAGCTTGGTATGTGAAAATGTTTTAATTAAATCACTGAGACCTTGAAACCTTAGAAGTGGGCACAAAAGTACACATTTCTTTTCTTTTTTTATCCTACTGCTGCTCATCGAATACAATTTGCAACAAAACAATCAAAAGGCCCTTTTCAGTAAGACTTTAAATGAGATTCAAATATTAAAATGCAAAGAATAAACTCATTTTTAAGCTCTCTTCAGTACTATTTTGAATCGCTAATGGACTGCACAATGTCAGGTTCATTGATAGGGACCCCCAGGGGGATGTTTTTAATGCACTAGACATTTCATGAGCAAAATAACCAGTGAATGCAATGACAGAAAGTGTACAAAATGGACTCAAACAGTTTGGGTTCAATGTGGAACACAGATCACGCAGCATTGACGTTATACAGCACTGATTGCACCAATACAAGATTAGCCCTGACTTAGGTATGATAAATGTAGTACTTTTACGGCTTACCGTAAAACCACTGTTTGCAGATTCTATGATCATCAGGTGGCATGGGCAGCTGTGAGTGGATGAGTTGAACAGCAGCCAGAAAAATAACATTCACACATTTATGATTCCTATGGGGAAAATGGCCTGTGAAGGCAGTAGTGGGGCAGAATACAGAATGAAGAGCACAGCAGTCCAAATCCAGTGTAGGTCAGAGACTGTTTGAAAACAAAGACAAATGTTTTTTTTTAAAAAACAGAAAACCAGAAGATAGATTAGGGAGCATAAGTGTGTGTGATTGGGGAATTATTTGCTCATTATTGAATTCACATTATTACTGTCAGCATCTGTAAATTCATTTACTATTTACTCTGCACATATTATGATGTAGAAGCAACACACTGTCAAGTCCTCCCACAAAAGATGAAAATAACAACACTCGAAACAGGAAAACAAAACATTTTCATAAGAAAACTTTAAACTGTAACTGTTGCATCCACAGTGACAGCTCAGTATTACTGTACTTTATGAGTTTATCAAAATTTCTTTTAGTTTCTCAACCTTTATATGACAGCTGTCTGCAGAGTGCATTACCTGTGCCTGAAATTTGGGCTGTTGAACAATATGATTCTTATGTCACCCATGTCCAGCCATGAAAGCCAAATACCTTTCTTCTAGTATTTTATCAGCAGTCTGTCTGACCCTGGACAGGGACTCTGGAAGTGAAAATATTTGGCAATCATATCCTCTAATGATCTAATGTCCATGCAATACATTAGAAAATAACAAAAATGTAATGTGTCTAAAGTCTAAAGTCTTCTTTACATTTACACTTTTCAATATCTTTGAGCAGGTCTAGAGGAACCACAATGCAAATGCAATTTTTTCTCCCTTTGAAAACAAAGCAGTACCATTAAAATACTGTCCTGAATTCAACTCAGTTTTCCTGAAGGAAAATGTTTAAACCCATAATTATTTTATAACATAGTTTTGAGTGATATGTGTTAGTTTGGGCAACACAGCTAAATTTTGTGCCACCGTTATTTTTCAGAGAAGTGTAACAACCTTACAACCTTTAGTGGCGACTGACTCAAGAGAAATGACTAGGTTTAGTAAACTAATTTTTTTAAGGTGGTGAATAGGCCACTTTGTGAGTTTCTCTTATAATTTCATCATCCTAAGGCTTTTTCGTCCTGCCATTTGAATAGCGCTACGGCTTTTCTTGCATGTCATTGATGAATAAAACATTTGTTTGGATGAGTGTAGCAGCACTGATGTGAATCTTAATCAGTATGACAATGTCAGATTGTGAGGAAAAGTTCATTACCATTTCAGAGCTTTTAGACAGCACACTATATAATTTGTATGACTTGTATATTGGGTTTAATCACTTCATGTATAATAATAAATAAGCTACACACTGACAAGGACTGCCATAAAAGTAAACTCAAGTCAAGACTGTCACTTAAGTTTTATATCATGAAAAAATGATAATATATATTAATAAAGTCATTTTATTTCCTCTGTCTTTTCATCTAAAATTTTCCCAATAAATTACGTATTCATAAAAAGATGGGTAATAAAACTTATTTTTCAAACACAGATCCACATTAATACACACACAAGTTTCCCATCCTCATACAGCCTACATCTGCTCCTTCCTTGCTTTCTTCCTTCCTTCCTTTCTTCCTTCCTTCCTTCCATCCTTCTGTCCTTCCTTCCTTCCATCCGTCCTTCCTTCCGTCCTTCCTTCCTTCCTTATGTCTCTGTTCCATTCTCCCCAGCTGGGATTATTTACCACCACATCCAGCAGTCTGAAGCTCCGCTGATACTCTGCCTCAGGAACGCCTGCAGCCATGCAGCAATCAAAGCGAAACGTCATCCTCTACCACCTGCACCCATGGGAGCGCTGCAACGGAGAGGAAAGGATACAGCAGAGGGAAAGAGGACGAAAGAAGGGATGTAGACAGGGGACAGAGAGGGGAAAAAAGGAAGATGAACATCTCAGACTGCTGGGGTTGAGTGAGCGTGAAAGAAACAGTGGAGGTGTAAGTGAAAGAGAGACTGGCAACAAATGCTTCTTCTCCTCATGAGCTGCGTTGGGACCCACAGAGATGGAAGCAAGAACGGAAACAAGGAGAGACAACAGATGGAGACAGAGGGGGATGTAAAAGAGGATTAGAGGATGGGAGACAGCAGTGTATAGAAATGTTAAAGCTGTAGATGGGAGGGAGATAATATCAACTACACGATTATTAGAAATGCAGTACAAAAAATACCCAGAAAAACAGGAAAAAAGATTGTGAGGGAGAAATATAAAAGAAAAATGGGTAGAACAACAACGGTCATTCAATTACACGTAAAACTCAAACCAAGAGGAAAAAAAAAAAAATAGAAAAAATATGTTTTTAAAATAAAGAACAGAAAGTAGTAGAGAAAATTTAGAACATTAAACAAGTGAAGAGACGGAGATTTGACCATGAGAAGGTGAATCAAATAAAAAACAAATAGAAAAAAAATGTGTGATTAAAAGTTAAGGTGAGGAATTCAACAGATGGATTTTGGATAGTAGATATGTAATTAAAAAGTCAGGAAGTGAGCAAAATAAAACTAAATAAGCATTTAAATTAATACAGGAATGCAGCGATTAGGTACAGCAAGAATGACAACAACAAAGCAAAAATAACTTCTGCCTGTCAACACTTTTGCACAATAAAATAATTTACATTTAAACATTTGTTAATATTTAAGCATTCATTAAAGTTTTCCTCGCTCATATCTTTACAGTGACCAAAATAAATGAAATAAATCACAGGTCAAACTTTAATATTACTACATACTGTGTTTAGTGCTGAATAAATGGAAGTTTTATACATTAATACAAGCTGTTGCATTACAGAGAAGATACAAAGAAAGCATATGTTCATTTTCAAATTCATACGCCATTGTGTTTGATTTACAACTAAACTATGAGCCAACATTAAATTGAAGTATTTAATATACATATGGGTACTTTGTATATTAGCCTGGCACTAACATGTTTTTGGCAAATGTTAAAATACAACCCAAAATTTGTGCCTTTAGAAAAGCTTTTAGTTATTGCAAATCTCCTCTGCTTCTTTAAAACAATTTTAAAAAGATATTTTACCTTAAAAAATTTAGTTTATAGTAAAAGCCATCTCATGGGAATATGTTAAACGGCCTCATTCCAAGTTTGTGGCCAAGATGTCTGTGCTGATAGTAGTACAGTCAGGCTTCATACAGCTGTCAACATTGATGCATTGATTTTTCAGATGATTTAACCTGTTAAACAGACATTAGTGTGTCAATTCATTGTCATATCAACAATCAGCTGTTCAGAACATCTGTAGCATCAGTGAACATTTGTGTCTTTTTTTCTTTAACTGTGTGTTAAATTTTAACTGGTGCTTTAACTATTTATAAAAAAAACTTTTACAGGAATACAGACTTTTAGGCCACAAAGAAATCTTCAAATCTATATATATGAGGTTAAAAGACTGGGAAAAGTCTTGATTAAAGAGTTTTACTCTATCTAGAGAAAAATTGTTATTTGGCTAAAAGTGATCAAATTATTACTGGAAGGGTTACACATACAACTTGGATTGAAAATGTTTTAATTTAAAGCTTTTTAGGATTGGGCAAGGTCCCATGAACCTAATAAAGTTTACAGATTTTTTGAAAAATAAATCCTGATAATGTTTGTGAAGGTTTTTGAAAGTTGTATTTTTAAAGAAAGTATTAGAGATGGGTTTATGGGATGGTAGGTTGCTCGTATCCTTTTCTCAAATTAGCTGGACTGATACTGCAGTATGCAAATGCAGAACAGAAGAAAATGTTTGAGTACCCTTTGTGAGGAATAATGAATTTGTCCTCACACTTAATTGTGACTCATAGCTGCTTTTTAAGTTTTATTGTTCCTTTCAGTTCTGTTTTTCAACAGTTTATCTACCTATTTTTCACTATAATTGTGTTTCATGCTAACAGTATATATGTACATTTATGTGCTTTATTTGTACATGCACAAAACTTTTTAAATGTGCCTGACTGGACATAGTAATTCAAAAATAAACCGTTTGAAGCTGGTTTTCAAAAAATTGTGAAGTCAGGGAGTTCCACCTCAAGCGCAAGCTTTTCTCCAAATAGCTGCCAATGCAGAAAGCTCAGTCAATCCCCAATTATGCCACGATAATGTTAGTCCCGCTTAATTGTCCATTAACATAATTATCACAGGCGGTAATTACCTTTCAAAGTAATGGGCACCAAAATGGCCCAGTAGCTGAATTTTGATAAGTGCTATACCTAAATTAGACCCATGATGTTTTACCTGAGTGATAAAAATGCACCAGGGAGTGATTAAACCGACGGAAAAAAAAAACAGTTCTGAAATAATTAAGTGCATAAGCTGCACAGATTTTTGTTCCTTTAAAACCTTATAAACAAACTAAGAAAACAGACAGATCTGTACACTATGATCTCAGCAAATAATGACAGTGAGAGGGTTGTCGTTGCTTCAGGAAACAAATGGAGCTAAAGAAAGTGCAAAGAAAAAGTCAAGAATTGAAAAAGAGGAAAGGGTGCATAAAAATTAGACCAGGTTGTATGAGATTTTCTGGACAAATTGCCAAAATAGTCATGAGAAATAAACACAAAAAGTCATTAAATAAACAACATAGAAATATAACAAATAGAGTGAGCCAGGGACAAAGATGATGAAAACAGAGTGTCGGGATGCCTGCTGGGCCTCCTCCAAAGTGACAGCCCGATAAACACCTGAGACTCAGATGATGATGATGGGCGTCAAGGAGCAGAATCCAGCCTGGCTTTTGCTTGCTGCCTCTCGGCTGGTGATAATGGTAATAAACAGCAGCATAAGTAATCTTGCCACCTGTGTTATGTGTGTGCGGGGGGGGAGGGGGGAGGAGTATGTGTGGATGCGTATGTTTGCAGCATAAATGAGCAACCCTCCTTAATTTGACAGGGCTTTAGGGATGGTGTGTGTGCGTTGCCAGGATAAAAGGCAGATCAATTTGTGCCTCATATTAGAAGAGTGCATGGGTGGCCTTTCTTTCAGCTACCATCATTCTCTCATCCTTCTTCTTCTTCCAATTTCTTTAAACATCCTCTTGGCTTTGTAAACTTACTTAATTTCCTTCCATATGCTTCCCTGGCAAGGCTTTTCTCGGTTCCTTTTCCTCTCTTTCTCTCTCTCTCTCTCTTTCTCCCTCTCTTTTTTTGTCACCTCAGGTGTCATATCTTTTATCAGCTTTTTGTGCAAAATATATGTGTCTCTATCTTCACTTTCTTTTTATCTACATTCTCAGAGGGGCTGTCCAAAAGACACTGAGCATAAATGATGGAACAAAATGTGAAAATGGTAAAATACTCAGCAAGATTTATTATTACTAAGGAGCTTCCACTACAATAGAAATGACTAAAATCTAAGGCATTCTTCATTATAGCATTACAAAGACAGAGTCCACAATGAGTTGATGTATTAATGGTTTGCATATTTGGAGCTACTGAAAGGTGACAGCATGGCCATAGAAAGTCATTGTTACTATCTCTGAAATACATTCCTTTGTTCAGTTCAGTTGTTATGGTTGTGTCTGTGGTTTTATATAATGATCTAGAAGTGTAAAGGTGAATATTTGACATTGCCATAAACTACACTCAGACATGCCGTTACATAAATTAAGCAGATATCAGCAAAGTGCTGCTCAATTATGACTAAAATACAGTACTTAACATGTTTAAAGTTTGCTTGTTAAAACATGGATTTGGCTTTGGTGTTGTTGCCCTTTGGGTCCAGTTGTGGGGATGGGATGGGCCTGTAATTGGACGGCTACATACTGTAACTGAGCTTTACAGTCATTACACAGAATCTGGGCCTGCATCAGCAGAATCTGTGGATTAGCCTGTAAGCAAAGAACTGGCTGACCTTAATTATTAATAATGAGCTGCATGCATGTTAATGCCTTGGAAATCCTGTAGCTCCTGACAGAGTTTCTAACAGTGATCACTTTAATGAGCACTTTAATATTATATTCTATCACTGCGGGTCACTATAAAGTGAATGAAGAGAAACTATAAAGCTTTTTTTTTCCTATTCAAAATCTTTATAAAGATTAGTTATGGGTGATAAAAGCTACAATGTAAAGAACTCTACTGTAGCCTGACTGTCAAGGCCATTATACAAATGTGGCAATGGGGGTCCGGCTAGTTGTGTGGGCATCCCTTGTCAGAAGCCTCTTCTCAACAGACCCAGTTTCAAGTCTCAAACTGACATTCTATACTGCATGCCATGTTCCTCTCTATGCCCTCAGTTTCTTCTACTGTCACTGTTAAAGGAAGAACAAATGGTCTAATAAATCTTTTTTTTTAAATTAGGATCCTGATTGCATTGGAAGGTTGTTCACATGGATAATAATCTTTGTTGTGTCATTGCAGTTTGTCTGATTATGGTTTTATTGTTGTTGAGGACCAGCTTAGTAAAGAGGAGTGTGACTCTGAGGGCGAATCTCTCAATTTACCAGTACATTCAAACTACTGTCAAAAGCACTACATAAAGACTGACACATTCAAATTCAAGAGATCAAAACTGACCCTTTTTGTTGGGGGGAGGGAAGCTTAGTCTCTCCATGAGACTGCCACGAAAGCAGTGTGACAGTCTTGTGATTCCACACTGAAAAAGCAGTCTTTTGAAATGTGTCAAGTCTCTTATCAGAATACAACCTGATTGCTTCCCTGTGGAGGTTTTTGTCTAACAAGAAGGAGAACCTGAGGCAAAAAAGGAATACAAGTAAGGGAGCAAAAAAGATCCCATCTGGTTTTGGAACATCTTACAATGATCCACAACAGAAGCTAGGGGGATATTTAGGAGTTGTTACATCCATGCATAGAGCAAATGAGTATTTTTCACATGGGTCAGCATCACCTTAAGGCACCAAACTCAGAAACAAGATGTTACATCAAGATGATCTTCAAAATCAAGAAGCTTTTTAAAGAAACTATGTCCTGTGTGACTGTCACCCAGTCACGCTGTGGGAAAGCATGTTGCTTATTTCAATGGTACGCCATCACTACTGTGGCTTCAGTTCAGACAAAACTTAACAAATCAGGAAACACATAGCTTACTGGGCAACATGGCAGCGCAGTTGTTAGGGATGTCGCCTCACAGTGAGAAAGTTGCAGGTTTGCCTTTCTGTGTGGAGTTTGCGTATTGTCCCTGTGCATGTGTGGGTTTTCTCCAGGTAATTCAGTTTTATCCCACTAACCATGCATGCTAGGTTAAATTTTCCCTAAGTGTGAGTGAGACTGGTTGTTTGTCTTATTTATTTCTGTGTAGCCTTATGATATTCTTACAACCTGTCCAGGGTGTACAACAATTCTCCTACAGTGACTGCTGGAGACTGCCACCAGCTGCTGTGGGACCCAGAAAAGAAAAATGGGTAAAAGAAAATTAATGGATAGATGAATAGCTGTCACTAAATGTCACTCTTCTCATATTAACAAACTATGGTTTGTGCTCATTTTACGTTTAACTCATGTGGCTTTGTGCAATGAGTGACCGAGGATGTTTTCTGTTTTTGTTTGTTTGGGTTTTTTTTGCCTTTCTCTGATTTGCCAAGAGAGAGGGGCTGTTTTTCGGCATGTGTGTGTGTCTGTGGGGGTGGGTGGACACAACAAAAACCAAAGTGTTGCCATTCACCATGTACATTGTTGCTTCAACATTGATTCATTATTTTTTATATAAATGTTATTATCACAGGTTAGCCAAAAGGCAACACTTGAATGAAAAAAGGGAAGCCAGTCCGATTTAATGTAAATCAATGTAAAGCCAAGCTGATGCAGGTCTATTGTATGGGTACTGTATCTGTGTAGGTTTATGAGCAGCAGTCCTGAGAGAGCAGACAACAATCTAAAAGCAACAGCACATGTTGGATTTTAAACATTTAGCTTCTACCTGAAACTTGATAATCACCACTGAGAGGCAACTGAATTCTTGACAGTAAAATAATTTTGTTTTTCTTAACCACCAAAGAATTACACAGACAATTTAAACCAATGTGTCAGTTAGTCCATGTTTATTTTTCAGCAGTAATGTTGAAAAAAATGTTACAGCACAGGTGAGGTTGTGCTGTTGTGAACATGTGTTATGATGCTGGGACGTTTACCACATCAGTGTCAGTAAAGTGTAAGCAGATTTAGCTCATTTAAATGGTAAAGAAAACTACTGCACCAACCAATCATATAGTTTGTCAGTCATTTCATCAGCCAACCAGTTAGTCGAGCAATGACTGTAGGATAAATTGATGGTTTCTCACTGCTCATCATACATTCATCTCATTCAGGAATATAATGAAGCCTTCTCGGCCACCTCATCCCTCCCTTTTTAAGGCTGTGCTAAAGGCAAGGCAGAGTCACTGATGTGATTCCTTTCGTCATCCAGATAACTTAGCAATTTGGAACCTGAGTTCTTCACAGTGTATGCACACAAGTAGCATTTTAGCTAAATGAGGCATCAGTAAATTGGAAAGCAATTTGAGAATGATGAAAGGAAAAAGCCTCTCTCTCCTCCCTTACATTACATGTTGCTCTTCCTTTTCTGTGATGTCCCCGAGTCCTCTGATCTGTTACATGTGCTGACTTGGCAAGACAGTGAAGATGAAGGTAGGTGAAAGATTTTCTCTGCACTATCTGAAATAGGATTGTGCTGTGTGCTAAGAAGCTAGGCTACATCTTGAAATATCAGTGCCTAAAACATAAAGCTGATTAATAAACAAGATTAAACATCCATCCATCCCACTGTCCATCCCTCCCACCGTCCATCCATCCCACCGTCCATCCAGCCCACCGTCCATCCATCCATCCATCCATCCACTCTCACTCATTCTGTACATTCTTTATCCTGTTCAGCTGATCCCATCTGTCATCAGGCAGAATAGTCACTGACGCAATTCATCATACAGCTCAAGATGAGGTATTTAAAGTTAAAACTAACATAAGATCAATGAGGTTTGACTAAATTATTTTTTGTTAGAATTATTATTTATAAAAAAATAATAGCACCACTAGATACTGAGTGATTTTGCACTTGCACCCTTCATAGATAATGCACATTCACATTTCTTGTGTTTTTGATACAATAAAAAGTACTTGAATGTTTTTTTTTAATTTACCATTTATTTGAGGGGTCGTCTCAAAGAAAATCATGCTAAAATTTCAGCCTTACAGCTTTCATCATAGCATGGACGTCACTTAATGCAGGAATTAAGGTCACATTATATGTAATATCCTAAGGTTATAATGTACCTTTTATCAGTAATTACTTTAGAGGTTTGTGTCTCATATATACAAGAAAGAGTTTATTGCAGGTAATGTGAAATTTTTGTTCAGACAAAACATGACAGAGAACAATAGAAAGACACCGTTAAAGTAGATTTGGTTGCAAAATGAAACACAACTTAACCACTGAAATTATGTTTTAACTCATCCATCTGTATGAACAGCCCCAGAGCCTCCTGTCAGACCTGAGTTAGCAGCCACCTGGCTGCAGAACCTGGATCCTTGCAGTGCTTTTCACTGGGGGACCCCTGTGTCTTCCTTCCTGTGGTGGATGGGCTGGTTGGAAACATCATCCACTGACAGAAAGCTTCCCAGAGTGAGTGTGTCTCTGCAGTCTTCTCCTTCCCTACTAAGGCAGCACGCTGAGATAAAGCTACAGTTCTGTTGAAATCCTCAAAATAGTTTTACTCATACTAAAGCTGAAACAATGTGTTTGTGTGTTAAAACCAACTGCACAACATTTTAGATTTGGTAAAGAGTTTGTTATTCTTTTAAATTTATTGTATTTTTCGTGTAAATGCATCTCCCCAAAACACCATTCCAATCTTTATAGAATGAGTTGGATTGTTTTTATTTCCAAATAAGAGTATTCAGTCGGCCTGTAATTTATTTCTTTATTTATTGTATTTGCATGCATTTCTTCTGTTTATATAACAAAATATAATTTTTTTCTTTGATGGTTATGGAACCACAGTGTAAAGCCTGTGGTACATTATAAGAAGATCTGATTCATTTGTTCTCAAATGCCATTGTGGGACAAATATAAATAGTCAATAAATCCTTGATCTATTAAAAACTCACTGAGACCCTGCCATTTATTTGTCCATTTCACACGTATTATAATGTTCTGTGCATTTCTAAAATTGAGGCTAATGTAAGGAAAGTGGCTTAAAATCCAGTGATGTTTTATCCATTATTCCAAACACCAAGTTGTTTTGTGCAAGTTCACCATCCCAAGTACAGAACACAAAAAAATTAAACACACTATAGATGCAGTGCTTTCTAGATCCTATAAATATGGTTTTGGCATAAATTTCGAGGGGGTAAAAATTGCTGTTTGCTTCAAGCAGAGTCCAGACAGCCAACAGCATGTCAGTTAACAAGCATCTGGGATTCAATGTTTGATTCCAAAGACAACACTGATTCACTGCATGTCTGCTTTAGAGCAGCCTGTTTGTGAGACTGACATCTCCAAAGAAATTTCTGAGTGCAGTTTGGAGCTGCATGTAGTTCTAGAACATGACAATCAATGAGTGCTTTTTGAGGGAAGATGAGCTTTGAACTGCAAATACCTAATTCATATTTTTTTTGCCTTATGTTATACATCTACAAAAGTCCAACTGCATAAATTTATTGAGTTCAAAACAATTTTATAAGTCAGTAAGCATGTCTCATGACATCATATATCTAAAAGTTGTTTTGAGATTAAATGATTCCCCAGCACCTAAACATAAATTATTAAACCCAGTTGGATATATGTTACAGCATCGTTACACGCATCATTAGGTTGAGGCTAGTTTTGGAGTCTCCTTTGAGGACAACCTCAAATTATTTGTTGAGGGAATTTTTCTTACCCTTTTTCCGATCTTCTTTAAATTACTCAAATGTGTTTTTACAGTAATATTTTTGTCAAATGAAATAAGTTGCCAAAATTAATCTTGCTTTCAGCCTTAGAAATTTTTGAGCAAGGGACATATAGATCAAAAGTAAAACAGAGTGATATACGTTGGCTTGAATACTGTCTGTCTTTCACTTTATTTCCCTAAAACTATGTACAGTACATCTGAAGTCTTGTTGATAATTATGCGACTGAGTGTTAAGTGTTTTTCACACAGAGAAATGAGAAAAAATTAGATAATCGTACCTTTGAGAAATATACAGAAATCTGTCTGTTATCAACTGAGTTTGACTTTGAGCTTACCACTTTTAGAGCATTGCAAACTCTTTAAAGTATCACACTTCTTCCTCTTGTTAGTTGGACACATTGAAGATTAGTGGCAGAGTCTGTGACTGTAATCCACTAAAGCCGCCACATATCATGTACCAAGACTCCTTTGGTGGCTCTGGATGAAAAATTATATTACCCATTCTGTTGTCATCCGGTGTCATCGTTTGTATTGATCCAGTGAAAGATTGGGCCCTGGGGGCAAACAGCATTGTAAAATTGCGAATGTTTCTTGTTTTTGCCTCTCGGTTTCTTGGCATGATGTAATTGACATAGGGTATATTGATTGGGCAATTATTGCAACACTTGAGATAGCTCAGGTCAAAGGCGCTGGAAGAGGAACATGTGGTGTTATTTTAGTGGGAAAATTGTTCTGTACTGATGAACGCTTTCCCCAGGATAACAATTGAATATCTTCAACATAAATGGTTTACTGGGAACATGATAAAATTGATTCCTGCTTTTCCTCATCTCAAATAGTTGTTCATTAGAGTGGCCGGCAGCAGTAGGCAATATATTGGTACATCAGAGTATTGATTCGGACTGCAGTGTGTATACGCTTGCTGAGCAGAGTAAAAGACCATGTAAACCAACAAAGAAAAGTAAAACTGTTTGTTAGGAGAGGAATCTGTTTAGAACTTAATTGCTTTGTGTTTAGAGAAAATGGTTTGCGCAAATAGACCTGAAGACCTGAAGAGTTTGCGAATCTGTTAAGTATTCATCTGGTTACCAGCCCGGTCCCTCACCCCACCTTGACAAATAAGATGCAAGCAAAGATAGCTGTAAATAGTCTCTTGACACTGACAATGTGTGTGTTTTCACCATGTGGGGATGATACGGCTGTGCTTGACATAACTATCATCATCTCTTCAGAGATCTTTTGTGCAGAGACTCTTCCAAATATAGTGGTGGTCTTAATTTGATGTTTTAATTGCCCTTTGTGCTTTAACAATACTTGAAACTAAATGGGTAGTCTCTGAAGCTAGCTTTAGAGACTACCCATTCATGGTAGTCATGGAAATTCAGGGAAATCAAGCTCAATGATGAACCTGACCTCATATTTATCTTAGTTGGAAAATTGTCTGGCAGAAAAAAGCCACAAAAGGAACTAAAGCAAATAATTATTTGTGTTGACAATAAAAATGAGAAACTTGTATTAAGTAAAACTAAACAGCAGAAATCACAAGTCTTCACTATCACACCATTTGTACTCCAGTTGTTTTGAGTACCAGCTGAGGCAGGAGTGTTTTACTCACAGCGACTACTCACACATATTTTACACCTAGTTTTAGAGCCTGGCTACAAAAAGATGGAGCAAAGATGCTTAACATGAGCAGCATTAATATTTACAATACTTCTTAGAAACCTTTTAATGACTTTAATTAATATTGTATAAACTACCGGTATGGAAGAAGAACAAGTGTGTCACAGGCAGACTACAGACTAATGAAACAACACTCACATACCTGAAGCACATACATGCACATTCATATATATGTGCATTAAATGTTATTTGATTATTCATTTTCAGTTAGGATAAAAAGAAATACACACAGACATGAAGGACAGGCTTGCTCAAATATGCTTACGTCCACACACACACGTGCACGTGCACAAAGGCAATTGGGGACCATGCTCCAGACAACTTCTGAAGTATGATGGGGGTAAGGGAGACAGTGATGGATTACGGACACATCTGGGCTATAATAAGTAGGTCCCTCAGTGCAGCTGCATTCAGCAGGAGGGAGAACTCCTGCATAATGGTTTCACATGGAAGGCCAGGTAGTCTGGGCTGTATAATGCCTTGTCACCATGTGCATCGTGTCATTACTGGATTTACTGCTTGGAGCAGAATAAAAACAGCCCTTTGTGGTGCCGAAGCAACAGTCCTCAAAGGCATTACACTTAGCAGCTGCACTGCATCAGCTGAAAACAGCAGGAACCATTTGAGATTATTGGCTGAAACAAGTTCTGGAAGAAGGGATATTCATCAAACAGCCTAAAACATTTGACTCTGTCCTGTAATTGCTGTAATTTTAAAATAAAAATCTCTAAAGGTTTTAGAATCACCTTAGAAAGGGACAAGATTCAACACTTTTAAGTCAGTAAACACCAAATGATTTTGGGGTGCCTGCAGTTTAAAAGCTCTTTAAGAACTCAAGAGTAAACACTAACTATCCACTGCAAAAGCAAAAGTTAGATTTATTTTCTTACACTCTATGAATGGCTGATAAAGATCTCACAGGATAGAGACAAGAATCATTAGGCCACAAAACACAAAGACACAGAAAATGATCACCTGTGATGATCTCTTAGCTTGTTAAGCTGAATCTGTCCTCATTATGGTGCATCTACTGAGATACTCTGCTAGTTTCATTAGCTCTTTAAACCAAACACACCTGGGGGAGATATTTCAGCTTAATTTATTAGTTCCTTGTACTGGGATGTTTATTTTTTTTATGTTTTATTTTTATTTATTGTGTTACTGCAGCTATACTTAAGACAAGAATTCCACTAAGTTCCTCCCATAGTTACCATTTGCTAACCTTAACTAGCTCTGCTCTTTTTGCTATTTATCCTGAATGCTACCAGACTATTAGTTTTGTGTGATGTGCTGTATTTTCTGCTTACTATGTTAATTAACTTTAGTTGCACTTTTGTGTATTGGTACCTGAAAAGATGTTCTTTAGGGTTTTGCATTTAATCAATTGTGGACATATCACTACATTTACTGTAAAACCAAACAAACCTCTTTGTAGCTTTTAAGTGAATTTCCTTTTGTATCCCAAGCCTGGGATAAGCTTCAGTGTGTGATGTTAATATGGATAATCTGTAACTGATCACTGAAGTCTGAGTATACTAAAGATACTGCAGTCGGTAATTTTCTAAATAGCGGAAATCTTGTTCTATTATTTTCACCAAAAGGAGCTCAGTGTAAAAAGAAAAAGAAAGATAAGTGCCTTACCAAATATGTTTTAAATGGTATCATTTTGTGCTCAAATTGAACCCTTTCAAATAATTAATCAATAAACTTTCATTTTAAAGAAACAAAACACATGGCAAAATAACTACATAAAGACATATTTGAATATATTTTCTGTTAAAGAATCTTAACCAAATTGTGTTTTGTAACTACAGGAACGACAGACACCTTTTTTATGATAGCCACCTCTGTCTTTGCTGGCAATTGCTTCCACAGTGGTCTGTTCACGCTTCAGCACCTCGGCCATTTGGGATTTACTGACCCTTTACCACAGCTACTGACCGGAGCTGATGAAGTGGTCGACGGGTGGTTGTAAGACAGGGTGGATTAATTAACTTGTGGGTTAGCGCTTGTTGCAACAAGCACTAGGAGGTATTACCGTGGGCGTGTGAAGCATCAAGTCCTGAACTTTTCAGTATGGGGTGGACAAACAAAATAAAAAAATAAAACAGCTGTTATCATGGAGTGATCCCTGCAGGCTGAAAATATGTTTCCTGTTCCAACTGGGAGGGATTACTGAAAGCATTCATTATTATTTATTTTTTTGTAAATCATTTCCTATACCTAGTGTTGTTTTACATAGTTTTTTTTTACATGTATTTAATTTTAAAATTTGAGATTTAAAGATGACTAAACACCACTCTTAAAACATCATAAGAGATATCTTGTTGTGGATCTCAGAGATTCTTTTCATTTTATACATTACCTGTAGAAACTGTGGCAAGGAGAAATGTATTGTATACCACTATCAAAGGTATATGAAGCTAGAACAACCAGTTGGTTTGCTTTGCATAAGTAAAATCAAAACCACAAATTGTCATTTTTAAGTTCTAGCTCTTGTTAACATCCTACATCAACAGTGTCAAAATAAAATGAACTTGTCTATGACAGTAATTGAGGACTAGAAGTCACTTAAACATGTATTTTTCTTAAACTATAAAATAAAACATTAGTTCTGGTTAGCTAGGCTAATTAGCTCACAAATCTAACTTCAGCTAACTCTTGCTGTATGGACAGCACTCATCTGTAACTAACATGTACTTATCTTAGGTTTAGAGTGGCTGCCGGCTGGGCTGCAGATTCTCACATATTGAGCTGAGACTCAAGCAATCAATCCTTTTCACATGCTTTGGCACCAACAAGCATTTTCTCAAGCAATGAAAACAAAATTCATTACTGATAAGGTTGTGATGTGAGAAGAGCTGGTTAAAGCGCACAGACAACAAGGGAAAAGCAGCATCTTTTACCTTAGTTACAGGTTACTGCTTCTGTTTTTGTTGTTCTGAAAATTCTCAGCTTTGAATTGAAATATTTCTATTTCTGATCCTACAGGTTGCATTTATCAGCTGTTGTCTATATCAATACAGTACACCTACATTAGGTAGTGAAGTTGATGTGAGAAACTGAAGTAGGATGATTTTAGGATGTTAAAATGTCTTTTTTTTATTTCATTTTCATTCACTTTTTTTAAGGGTGGGTCGCAGAACCAGCTGGTCCAGAGGGGAAACCCTGACATCCTTCATCCTAGTGCTTTTCTCCAGCTCCTCCTGGGGGATTCTTAGGGTTTCCCTGGCCAGAAGGAATCCCTACAGTGAGTTTTGGGTCTGCCCCAGGGTCTCCTTCTGGTGTAACATACCTGAAAAACCTCCAACGGGAGGAGAGGTAGCAAGGTGACATTCCACATCTCTAGAATCATGTACAGTGTTGAAAATCAACACACACACGCCCCCAGCCTCACCTAACATCCAGCTCACACAACACACTGACCTCGGATACTCGCCCCATGGACAGTGGGTCTGTGTGGAATAGCTCTTTCTGTGATGTAGTTTTTTTTACTTGTAGTTTCATTTAGGTTCAAATAATACCCAGTGTTTTATTGAAAGTAAAGATATTCGTTTTATCACTACATCAAGGAATCAATTAAAAGGACCCAGAAAAAAGAGAAGAAACTCTGATATGTAATCATAACTTATTGAAATATTGGTATTAGGAAGGGGGAAAAAATCTAATCTTTTTCTCAGTAAAACAGATTTTACCATCATTATTAGTAGAATATTAGGATAGTTAAAGTCTTGCCTCAGCTCAACTTAATCATCTATCTGTCAAGGTCCCATTATCAAGAAGTATGGAAACTTTATGTGAGAAAAACACAAGTAACCATATCATAATAGGTGTGCACTTGTCCTTCACCCAGGGATCTGTTATCTTCTTCTTATGACTCAACCCATATCTGCTTCGCTCTCCATCTGGCCTGCTGGCCCCAGATGCATGTGCCAGACTATTCCCTGATTGGGCCATCTGGGCAACTCTCTGCTGGAGCTCAACAGAAAGCAAATATAGAGTTATTTCTTGTTAGACTGCTTTTTTTTTTAATGTGCCGCCACCCAAAACTTGAACACACATTCAAACGGATGGCACCGCTAAATGGAAAACAGTCTTTTGGGCAGAGTGCTTGCCTCCTCGTCCTGAAAAAGAGAGAGCAGTGTTATACAAAGAGTTTTATCCTCCACTGCTGAAAGCTTTATTTAGAAGGAGGTCCTTCATTTGGGTTACTTTATGTGGATGCTGCTTTTCACTGTGATGTTTGAGTACTGTGAACTAATAAATTGGAAAAAAAAAAAAAAACATATTACAAGTAAAATCCACCAACATCCCGCTCTCTTTTCACCTATTCAAGAACAGAGTAGAGGCCTCTCAGGGACATTTGCAGTGGTGAAATTTCAGCTCCAGTGCAGCCTGCTGGTCATTAAATGCAGTTATCATCCTACAGACAGCTGGACAATCTGCTGCTGAATGTATAACTGCAAAGAAGATTAAATATGCCATATATATGCACCTCAAATATTTTACCAATAATAAAAACATATTATTGAACATATTATTATTATTATTGTGTGTGTAAAGCATTGCTCCATATGTCCCTGCTCATTTTTGAATTTTTTGCTAAATACTCTGTAAATATGAACACCTTGATGAAACGCTTGTTTTTTTTCTTCTTCTTCTTCATTTCCTGAGCAATACGTTTCATCCA
>JAOXNZ010000044.1:13440279-13454550 GCA_028566095.1 Kryptolebias brasiliensis
CACAAATTGATGGTTACTCAGTGAGCACACACTTGCTCACAGAGACACACACAGCACCACAAACACCAGTGTTTCAGTCATTTCCTGAGCAATACGTTTCATCCATCATTTCATAATATTGTTTATTTTGGTCCTTTTAGAGGATGCTAATAAAAACTCGCTCTGAAATAAAAATGTCAAACTATCCAATAAATACATTTCAGTCTGTTCTTCCAGTCACAAAAAAAACTATGCTGTCAAAGCACGATTAGAAACACAGAAATACATTTTATGTGAAAGATTTATCTAGTTCAATAAGGCTCATTGAACTTTTATTGTTAAACAGCTAAATCTCTTGGCATTAAATATTAGTAATGTGAATAATTAGCAAACTCTTTACTGAAAGACTTGATTGGGGTCATCCATCAGGTGTGACGATCAGTTAGAGTTAGGGAAGACCAATCATAGGCAGTAGATGTCAAGAATATTATCTAAAATGAAACAAAATTAAGCCAGCTACTCATTTTCTTCCCCAAAAATGATCATAGTGTTACAGACAAGTCTGTGTTCCAACAAACAGTGGGACAAAAACCTGCTCCACAGACTTGCAAGGTGAACTTGTGCAGACCCCTATGGCAGTGACTTTGTCAGCAGCTGCCTCACACTGCAGCATAATGTGCCCATGCACACCACATAAACTGCTCAGATTTGGCCCAAGTCAAAACACCACAGGAGCCAAAAGCATTACCCAAGCCTAAACTAAAAATCCTTGAGGTATGATGGAACAAGTCTAATCAATGTAGGTCCCACTGTCCAACCCATAGGTTCTGGCTGGCCTGCTTCTAAATGTCCAGGGCTAGAAACCTCAGGAAAAAAACTCAGTTATTCAATGTGCATGCTCCAAAAGGTCATGGTTGTTCGGCCATCACCAGGCAGACACATGTTATTAAGGCAAATGTTTTTTTGTTCTTCCTTATACTTGACAATCAAAACACTGCAGTTCGTCAACATCTCAACCAACTGGGAATCAATGAGTTATATACCAAAAGAAACTGAAATAAGAGTCAGTTTAAAACTCCAGTTAGCTCCATTTATAGATGTTAAATAGACATTACAAAACTACAAAAACAAGCATGAGTTGATTAGAAAATATATAACTTTTTTTCACCAGTCTTGTGATTGTATGTTATGTTGTTGTTTGTCTGTTACAAAGATTAAAATTTAGAAAACTCCCTATAATATTAAAGTAAAAACAGATTACCATAAACTTTAGCCTTGGTCTGCACACAAGCATTTGAAAAACAATGTTAAATGAGGACTTATTAAAACTGCTCAGCTACCATATGAACTCTTTCTTTTTATTACAAAAATACTCCTGTAAAAGGTTTGAATATTTTGCTCCATGTTGAATATCCCACTGAAGACACTGTGGGCAAAAGTTGGTTATTGTCTTAAAGCTAGGAGTCTAGTTATGAGAAAAAGGAGGAAACAAAGAAGACCATTCTCCAATGAAATCTTTCAGTTCTAACTCTAAGATTTGCAGCTCTACAACTTACTGTGTCAGTGCAATTTCATCACCTTTTAATTTATCAAGATTATTAAGTTCCACTTTTGCATTCCCAAATATTTCTTTGACATTTTAGTTACATGAAATATAAAAGTTACAGTTTTACACAAAGGTTTCAACTAAATGAAATACACATTTTAAATGTTGAATTTTAAAAATATAAATATATATTTAAAGATCTCCCACAGACTTCAGCTGTCAATGAGTCTTTACTGTAAAATGACCCATCTTTGGTTGGTGAGACAGTAATAGATCTTTTTATAGCCTTGCTTCTGTAGCACTGACAGCTTCTTAGGACAGTTGAGTCATCATGTACTGTATGAGCTATGCTGGCAGATCCTGGAGAAAGCACATCAAAATAAGATGAGATACTGCGCAGGCCTTCATCAGTTCTCATCAGGCTGTCAGGCATGTAGAACCCTTCACCAAAACTAGACTCCTGTAATGGGAACATATAAAACATTACATTATATACACTAAGATAACATTATAAAATATATTGTTTGGTAAAACAACTAGAAACATATTAAATATGCAAATGTTATTTTTGTCATAAAAAAAATAGTACTGGTTTCATTTCAAAGTTAGGGGTATCAAGGCTATTTAATGTAGTACTGGTATCGTTTTTTAAAATGATATGGAATAAATAGACAAATAAAGAAATTTACTCTTTTTTTATTACTAGATCAAGCTTTTGTGTATTGATTTAGAGTGATAAAATTATTTAGTGACTGCCCTAATATCCAATGGGCAGCCCCAGAGGGAAATAGTATACCTAAGATCCAAATCCCTCAAATAATCTCTCAGCAAAATATTGGGCCCTTGCAGTGTAAGCTCAAGATGTGCTGTGGTGGTAAACACACTTGATCAGATAAGAATCTGGTGTTAAGCCAAAGAGTGCATGCTTGTGAATGCTCATGTCTGTGCCAGAGACAGATGGCAACAATATACCTTTGCAAAAAATAATAAAAAAGATTAGTGAAGAGAGCAGCAGGCGACAGCTCCATGCAGAACAGGAAGAAACCAGGCAAAAAAGGGGTTGGGGTGGAGGGGTTGGTGTTATCAGAGGAGAGCATAAAGGACATTGTACTTTTGGAAGATAGGCAGAAAAAACTAGGGGACAGATGGGAAAGATATGAGAAGCCTTGATTGGAGGATTCATGTTTCAAAATCATGTTGTTTTTTTACTGCTTTATGTAAAAAAACAGTCTCAACTGAATCAAGATTATAGAGGTAATTTTACATATTAGAACATTTATTGTAATATAATATTATGAAACAGATGTTTTCTTTTTCTGTATGCAAATTATGCTCCAGCAAAACTTACTCCTTTAATTATACACAACAAAAATCAGCTATAAACATTTGAAAAATTTATTTCGTCTCGGCTGAAAAACTGATAATATTTCAGCCTTTTTTTAGTATCATGAACTAAGACAGATGCTTGTTTGAATATAAATTGTGACAAAGTTGAAATCACTTGGCTGCAGAGTTGTACCCTTCACCATGACCCTGTGAGCAAATGAGACAACAAACACAAAAGACAGATGGGCAAAGAGGAGAGGCGTTTCAGTCCAGTTGTGGTAAACCTGACCCAACATCTCGGCCACATCTCTGATTTTGTCAGAGATTCAAAAATGTCTGGAACTACTTTTGATGCATTTCGGCAGATGAAAAATCAGATCCATGTGAGCTGCAAAGTTGATCAAATTAAAGCATAAAACAAACTTAATCACATGTTGATTTTTAGTTCATATTTTTAATGAATTTTTGTTTGATCTTTCCAGTGAATAACTACCATCACTGTTTCTCTTGATAGAGACTGTTCCTAATATTCGTATAATTCAACATGATAACTTGCCATTTTTTTGCTGATCATCTAGAAATTTTTTGCAGCATTTGTACTAAATCTGCATGACGGTTCTTTTCGGTGAGTTGCAGTTTTTCTTTTAAAGGGATAGTCTGGTCATTTTTGAAGGGATGTTCTGTCAAATTGTTATCAACACTTAGTTTCTCATGACATTAGTCATAAACTATAGAGTATGAGGAAAAAGGGCAGATATTGTTGTCCTGGCCAGGCTAATGGCTGCCCAAACAAGGGCCAATTTTATGTTGCTTTTCAGGCTTATATAAAAACTCTCTAAAAGACGACATATCAGTGTGATAGAACGCTCCATTAACTTATATTAATTATCTATCCAGTCATTGTTTGGCAAGCCATTAGCCTTGCTTGGACAAAGACTTCTGTGCTCTACGACTGATGTCACAGCTACCTACTGATAACTATTTGACATAACATCACAAAAATGACCAGGTTAAACATTTAAGCAGCTAAAATGTACACAAATTTAAAAAACAAAAGAGGAGGTTCAACGCCTCATAGATAACTGCCACGAAGAGAGAAAGCTCAAAAAGTAACACAAATTATAAAACAGAAACAGGGATTTTGTCTATAAGAGCTGTCTAGTGAGATTTCGGTTTGTGTTTTATGGTGTAATAATTTTCATTATTCTTTGTAAACTGATTTTGTACATTTATAAAACAAAACATTGATTTTTTTATTGTTAATAAAGTAAATTATATCAGAAAAGATTAGAATCTGGTAGATTGTCAAGCTAACACTTAATATTTTGGTTCCACCCAACCCAGTTTTGGATTCATGTATTTTAGAACCAAGGGAAGCTACAATTGCCTTCTTTTCCACCAAGCGTTGATTTGGAGTGAACCACATTTACAGTTAAAAATTTATGGAGTGAAATAAAAAGCAAACATTTCTCACAAAAATTCTTTTTAAACCTGAACATCAGTGGTGCGTGATTTATATTTTTTTCTAAGTAATAAGCCCAGCCAAAAAAATCTACCACATTTATATAAAGGGTGAATCTAACACATGTTTTATTCCTTTGATCCGGGCTTTGATTTAGAGAACACGGACAAATCTCTCTCAAAGCTTAAAACAACCTGTCTGTCATGGTGTTAATAATCTAAACATAGCACTGCTTCGCTACAAGAAGCTTGGAATGGCGCTAAACTCTCCAGATATTCTGTGGTTATTGTTTGCCCTAAATAGCTCATTAGTTCCTGTACAAATGTCATGCTTTACATTTTTTATGCATTAATTATGTTTTCTGGAAGAGTTGTTTATGTTCTAACAAGTCTGAATGCTAGATGTGGTTTTGTTGTCTTCCAGTAAAACACTTGACCATCAAATATCCGTGTCTACATGGTATATGTGCATCCATGCATATTTACCCATGATTATTTCTGCATGTTTTCACACAGGCTTGTCGACATAACCTGACAGCATGCATGCAAACACATCGTACTTATTTATCCTGTGCAGCTGGTGTACACACCCTGCATGTGTAAGTGGAGGAACTGCTTATTTAACAAGAAGGAAAAACAGTTACTTGTTTGATTAACATCAATTCAAATTCTGTCTCTCATCTAACTAACTAAAGCTACGGCCACACAGTGTTTTCTTGTCTCCCTCAATTTGAATCTCAATGCTCACTCCTTTCCACTCGGCGGCATCTTTAATAAAGGCTGCTGCTTGTCAACGAGGGTGTCCTGTCTCTAGTGAGATGTTTAATAAAGCAGAGATGTTCTGCCCACATCCAGAGGCTTTGAGAGGGAAGAAGGGGGGGAATGAAGACTATTATTCAGTCAAGAAAAACAAGAGGCTTTAACATACAAGCAGCGCTATAGAGCAGCAGCAGTGAACTTTATTCCTGTTCTTTTTTAATGTGTTTTTCTCTCCCAGAGTCTAATAGCTTCCCCGGACCCAGACAGCTTCACATTAATTGGCCAAAGAGGCAATGCCAAGGCTATTCTGTTCAGGTCCTCTGGTGCTGCCACTGCAACTCAATATAGACCTTGAAGTTCATTCTTTTTCTCTCTGTTTGACTATTTTATTCTCTCTCCTTCTCACTGTCTAACCTCTCTTTATCTAAGCATAGTATCCTATAGTCCTTGTCTTTCTTTTTCACAAACACACAGTCTTTGGCACTTCATCCTTCCTTTTTCTCCATGCCACATTGATTCCTCTTGGTTTTTTTCCACCTCATCTTCTACACCCTCTTGAAGTTTCTTCTCTCTTTCGTCTCCGTTTTCTCTGTGCAGCTCTCCTTCACTCTCTGTCAGGAGCATATTAAACAGGGGCTTAACAGCAAGCCACAGCTAATTTAAACCAGTGCTCGGTGAGACTCACAGAGGCCAACTCAGCAGGATGGAAGCACAAGAGGCACCCTGAGGACCTCTTCTCTCACTCTCTCGTTTCTCTAAGGAACCTCAAAGTGCAAAGGTTTTTGTCCTTTTGTTTTAAAAGTTGTCAGACATCATACATGTTAGATAAAAGTTTCTTTTGTTGTCCTGCGTTTATGAATGCTTCCTAGACGTGTGTGAGTGTGTGTGTGTGGGGAGTGTGTGTGCTTTTTATCTGGTACCCCCTGCTGTGCCTGGTAAACGACTGAACAAATAAGTTATCAAGTAATGCCTAGTTGATCCCCCCCCAATTATTTATTATCTGAACTTCAGTGTGACTAACCTACCTCCTGCCATGAATATTATTACTGTACTTTAGATTAGGATAACTGAAGAGGCTATTTGCCATTTTATGTTCAATCTAAAGTATTTTCAAAGTGTGTACTTGTGAAAACCATGGGCTAAAGCCCCTGAAGTTACACTGTGTCCTTAGTGTTATGTTGTTCTGCATCCTTATCGGCTTTGCAGTGGCGCTGCAACAGTCTGCGTGAGCTTAATTGTGTTAATTGGCTGCACTCGTGAAGGTGTAGACTCATGGTGTGGCTTGACAGGCAGGAGATCACCACTATGGCTACTGCTCAGCTAATGCTTAGCTGTTCAGCATTGTCTCAAATCTTTTTAGCGTGGAATGGCTGTTTTGAGTAGTCCTTGAGTACAAACTGATGTGTTTAGTTTACATTTCATGTCACTATTAGTAAGTGTGTTTCCAGAGAGTAGAATCCCCTCATACTGTCATATATAGGGAAACTAGTCAACTTCATCTGGTGATATTAGATTATATGGTTGGTTTTAACACTGGCTGGCATAACTACACTAAGCTTTAGTCTAAATTTCAATACTGCAATAACCAAGCTTTGCCATACACCTATATATCTACTAACTGTAGTTAATGTGATGATGTTGAAACAGACTTTGGAGAGCAATGCCAACTTTGCATACGTATTGACTGAATAGTCTAACAATCCTCAGGCACATTCCTCATTCACATGTAAACTATGTTTCATCTCAAAAGGCAGGACCACATCATACCTATAATAAATGGATTTTAAGATTTAATCAGCTAACATCCTCTAACCACTCTTAAGCAGCTCTCTTCAAATAACTGAAAATGGAACGATAGATGTGTGATCACACCCAGAGCCTTTTCAACCTTATTTCATTTCAAACAACA
Source organism: Kryptolebias brasiliensis (assembly GCA_028566095.1). Taxonomy (NCBI): domain Eukaryota; kingdom Metazoa; phylum Chordata; class Actinopteri; order Cyprinodontiformes; family Rivulidae; genus Kryptolebias; species Kryptolebias brasiliensis. The sequence continues at coordinate 13,447,260 of JAOXNZ010000044.1, forward strand.
ACACAATTGAGTCACCATTGATACAATGTGCATCCCCCCTACCGTGTGCCTCTCATGTCATAAAATATTGAGGGCTTTTGACAGCTCATTCTCTTTAAAAAATAAAATATATAAACACATCAGTTGGAGTCAGCACTTGCTCAAAGTCTAGCCTCCCCGTAGAGCACATAGTAATTCAGTCCATCTATATCGAAGAACTGCAGCGCTTAGCTTTGTCACAAGCCTGAGCAAAGGCAGACACACCACAGAAAGACAGCTATCGATCAGAGTGAGGCTGTCAGAGGTTTGAGGGAGAGGTTCCCTGGAAAGTGCAGCTAATGAGCTCTGCTTTCCTCCCACATCAGCCTTTGATTCATTGAAGTTGGAGAGGGAGAGGAAGGCATACATGTACTATGGTAAACGTACAGTTTAGTGTCACAGTCAATGAAGAGAAAGCAGCATCACTCTTTTCTTTGAGACTAAATCCAACACAGATGTTTATACCCCGTCTTCCTGGTGTTTTCAGGAGTAGAAGCAATTGAAGGCAAGTGTATTGAGATGAAATCAAGTATCCCTTACATACAACATTGATCAGAATTTTGAGGGAGAATTAACCAAAGCTCTCCTCTGGATAGTTTGGTGGCATGGCAGAAAACAAATGTTTCAGATGAACAGAGCTCCAGAACAAGTAAAAGGATGAAGAACCACAAACCTGAGAGAGAGAGAGAGAATCTTGTGCTCATTACATTAAGGGTTAAACTTGAATCATCACGTCAATCATCTGTGTCAATGTACAAACATTAATTCACCACCTCATGGGTAAACAACAGTTTGAAAAATCATTTTATGTGGTAAATTTAAAGAAAAAAAAACTTAAAGTTTAGCTGAAATCTTGATAAGACTACAGCACTGAAATAAGTCCTAACATGAAGGTTTTTGTGCTTCTTTTAAAACCTTTTTCTTTAGCTCTGGACTAAATAACGTGTTAAAGACAACATTTAGAAAACACCAAACTCTGGTGTGATTTTAATTTGTAAAGACAAACATTTAACTAAATTGTAATTTATTCTTCTCAGATTATTGTTGTAGTACCAATTTGCAACAAAATTCTTCTTAGAATTCCAATTCATTCAATTAAATCTACTTAATTCTAATACATTCCAGTTATAACTCAACCTAAAACAGTTTATTTATTTATCATCTTAGGGATACTGTATTGAGTAGCGTTATGAATGTGGGCAGACTAAGAGTCATATTTATTATCTGGGACAATTTGCATCGAAATCTGTGAGAGTTTCAGGATCTGAGAGCAAAATTCAACAAATTCATTGATTTACAAATTCAGGCACAACCAGCTCATTTTAATAATGACCTAAGCAGTCATCCAGGACCAGTGAAAATTAGCGTGGAGCCGCAAACAGACTTGTTGGTAATCAGAAACCTATAATTACCAATGACACATACAAGTATCTGTTGTTCTCATACGCCACAAAATGCATTCTTTGGCTCAGCTCTAAATGAATTGTTCTGATGGATAAGAAAAAATCCCTTCAGGGGTGTAACAAGGCTTCATTTCTCAGGCAGTGTATTTACATGAAGCAAAGCCTTAAATGTAGCCAAATTACAATATTAAGAAAAATATTTTGAACTTACCAAACAGTCAAAAATCTACTCAGTCTTCTGCCCACCCTGAGATGACTGTGAGCAGATGTTGAGTTCTAAAAGTCAATAATCACTGCAACTGTGCCATTTGGTAATTACCTCCGCCAGGGAGGTCATGTTTTCGGTGGTGCTGCTTGGCTTGTTTGTCCATCTGTTGGCAAGATCACTTAAAACTAATGAAGATATTTTGACAGAATTTTCAGGAAATGTTGGGGTTATCATAAAAAAAGAAGTTATTAAATTTTAGCGGTGATCCAGATCTCGATCCAGATCTGACAATTTTCTAATGACCCTATGGCCTTGGCGAAGGTTTGCGCTCTCCGAGTTCTTCTAGTTTTATATATTTCTGGAGTAATGCTGGTGAAAATCCCTTCAAAACACATGAAAAATGAAAAAAAAAATTTTTAAAGAACTGAATAAAGTTTCAGCGTGTATTCCATAACTCCCTTTAATCTGAGATTCTTGGTTGTTTTTTTAATAAATTAAAAATAATATGGTTTGACACCTTTGTCCTTTAAATACTCAATGTTGTGCAAGACTGCATCCTTGACATAGTAATAATACCAGCCTTGTCACGTGTCAAAAATAAAACGTGCATTTTTCAGTCAGTAAGTATTGGATGATTTGAAGTAAGTTGCAAATCCAAACCTTACTTGACTCTGTATGCTTCTAAAAAACACTCCTCTTCAAATTCTGTGCTGTGAGAAGGAACTTCTCATAAATACAAATGCAAAAGGGCTGAGCATAAAAATAAATTTGTTCACATTTTCAATCTGATAATTTCAATCCTGTTCATGATAGAATTTTAAAACTTCATAGTTAAAATGCCATTATGCCAATATGCCCTGCAGTTAATCTGGGCCCAGTTAGAATAATATGAAGCTAACAGAAAAGCATTCTTTCTCAATTAAGCCTTATGACCACAATGTTTTTCTGTTGGTATTCTCCATCTTTTTTCTTGTTGTTATTGCATGTTCATGAGCTGCAGCATTTGGACAGAAAGTGTGTAGACCCAGCATTGGCCACACACAGGAAAAACGGCTCTAAAAATGAAGCAACCAAATACAAGTGCTGTTTCTTCATTCCAATTTCCTGTCTGTGTGCACATCTATCAAACAGGTTCATCCAGGCTATGCAGAAGGGTTCCTGAGTGCGGCTGTGGATGTGTTCATCTGTACTGTATCACTGGCTGGCCTCTTCTTGAATCTGTGCAACCTTACCTTTTCTTACTTTTATACTTCAGCTCAACCACCGCTGCTCAACCTCTGCTGCTCATTTAGCAGTGGAGGAAAGTTTGAATGTTTGGTTTGCAAAGGGTAGCTGGAAATTGTTGATTTGGATTTGGACTCAAAGAGCTGAAAAACTAAAATGACTGTGTTTGTCAAAATACACTGTATGCAATTAAACCAATGCTTAATTATAAGCTATTTGCTGCAATATTCAATAGTTTGTGTTGTGTTTAATTTAATGTATCTTTGAATTAAAAACCATTTTCCTTTTATGCAATTTGTGGCTGCTTTTTTCCTTCCACTTTAGCTGTGCTCCATTGGGGATGTGGATGTGTCAGGAAGGAGGACAGACCTCTAATTAGTTGCTTTCTTTCTCTTGGGAAAGGAGGGGCACTGTGATGCTGTCCCTGCTTCCTAATGAGCGCACTGGAGACCACCAAGACAAACCCACTCTCAGTAGACCAGCGGTATACAGTCTATAGTGCACATAATGCGCCTCAAACTGTTTGTCCCTTAAGGTGTCACTTCTTCTTCTTTGTCCATCTTCGTGGTGCTCCATATTTCTCCCTCAGATATTATATTTTACCACTCTGGGAGCCTGGCCCATCACTCTCTAGCAACAACAAGACCATTTTCCCTGAAGATTTTCACACAGAAAATCATTGCCCAGGTATTGGAGACAATTACACTATACAATGCCCCATTATTGCTCCAGTGTGCCCAGCAAAACATCAATATACACCTCCTTAAGCTCCCAGAAAGGAGGTTTTAATCTGAAGCAATAATGCTGCTGAAGATAATAAATTACTTGAGTGTCTGAACATATTTAAGTAGGCGATTACTTTCACAGTTTGGGGGAGAGCAGCAGGATCATCATCTGTTGACTTTCACAGGGGAGGAAGTCTGAAGCTCAGTGTAAGAGACAGCTTAGTGTTATGTTGGGGTTTGATTAAGGAACATTCTCATTAAAAGGTTCCCTCCAGTTACTAATCAAAGCAGAGTCGATATCTGGGAATTAGCTTGCCAAACACTCTTGCCCTGCTGTTTTTTACTTTCCCTCTTACTTTTGCTTACTGTCTCTTTTTTTTTACCCTCATTTCCTTCCCACTTCATGCCTAACTTTCACTCTGTTTTTATCAGTTTGAGTCACCGGACTCCCTCGCATCTTCCTTTTCTTTTTCCTTCTTCTTGCCCTTCCTCGTTTCCTGCCTGCTTTACCCTCTCTTGTGGCAATGATTTATTTATCACAGTAAACAAAACGGGCAAGACCCAGTATTTTCAGTCAGCTGGTACAGAGCCATCCTTAGAGACGGGGGTCAATTGGTCAGGAAACTACAGTTTCATTTTTATTCAAAAGTTTTACAATGTGTGGGAGATCTCTTGTGCTTGGTCAACTTGGGCTAAGGTTGAGAAATTTCTCAATTCAGCACTGATGAAGTGACGAAACACAACTGAAAGCTTGCAGTTCACACAAAATTATAGAACACAGCTTTTATTTTGGGATTTTCTGGACTCAGCAAAACTATAAAGTGTATTTTTAGCTTGATGTAATATGTTATGATGCTACTGCTAAAATAATTGCTAAATTAGGTTTGTGCAAAACAACAAACAATAAGAAATATTGCTTAGCTTCAATAATAAGGTAAAGTTAGTGTGTAGTGAAATTATTGGGAAATAAAGAACTTAGTAGAGTCATATTTGGTTAAGAAATCTAAGAGATTTGATGAACATACAAAACTCTGGTGGGCAAACATGGATGACAAATTTGAGAAACCACTTTCGCTACTTCCACTGTGAAAACAGCCAACTCAACAAATAATCCACAAATGAGATGTCTTCCAATTTATGAGTTTGGTTGTAGAGAACCCATGATTTCTTCAGCCTAATATAAGCTCTTGGGGGAGGGGCTTTTTTAAAACAGTATTGAAACAGTTGGATGAAGATCCTGCACTTTCATGATGACATTAATCCAATATACAAAGTGTCCCTTTACTTGTGTTACCCTTATCTCTGTCACTTTTGGGAAGCGCTGTCCTTTAAGGACCTGTGACAATACTTTGTTTCAGTAAATCAACTATTTATCATTGTAAAGAGTTTGAAACATGAATTTGTACAATGTGAGGACTTGATGTAAAGGTGTTTCTATACATGTCCATCACTGACAAAAGCAAAGGCCATCACACCTTTTGATACAAATACATTCTACTTTAAATTTAGTTTTTTCTTACACTACACAACATAAATTTGTGAGACATGTTACCTAAGCATCAACCAAAACCATTTATTCTTAAACCCAACAAATCTATTGTTTACATTGTTGTGACAATAAACATTCAATGTCTTGCTGATAAAGGCACCCATTTAGAAAAAATGACTGGATGTCATTAAGGGGGTCATGAAAGCTTGTTCAATTTTTGAAACCTGTTACTTTGGCCAGACTAAAGGAACAGCAACATGATTTAAATAGGCACTCAATGTTGCAAATGGTTTTTCGTCTGAATGCTGACAAACAACCAAGTTTGAAAATTTTGCAGATAGACTTTACAGATGATGATGCCTAAGGTCTGGAGTCAGCACTTTAAGGTCTGTGAGCCACATGTTAAACAGATTGTCTGAATTTCCAATCCCACTCATTTTGTCAGTGTTTAAAGTTTGTATATGTGTTGTAAACCCAATTGGTAATGGAAATGGCATGGAAATGCTACAAGGCTTTAGGCAAGATAACTGTTTTTGTTAGCCACCAAATGCCACAGCCAGACCAGTCATAGTTCATATATTTATTTCTCTATAACAATAAAAACTATCTATTGGTTTGCTTTTAATTTGAACTATATTTTATTCTCTTGTCAAAATGATTAAATCTTGCATTTTAAAAAAATGAAATGGTAGCACTCATGTGGGCTCCTTTATGCTTTAACTTTATCAGCCTGTCTGTCATCACCTGACCTTTTTCTATGAATTCCAAAGAATACTTCTAAAGGTTCCCAGCAAAATCCATACACTTTGTATGATCATGCCCTTCACCAACCACACACAGCAGGACAGCATAGCTCCCACCAGATCCCTGTCATCCCTTCTGTTTTTCATACGAGTGTTAGATTTACTTCGGTCTGTGACAGACACACAAGAGATATAAGGGCGTCAACACAGCAACTTGGCTTCTGTCGACTGATCTCTACGTCCTAGTCTGTTGACTCTGCTTACATGAGCTGTGTATAAAGCTACAAAAGGTTTTCTGCTTCACACTCTGCTGGCTAATTGCATCAAAGCATTTGCAGTCTGTTGTCTCAGGCCCTGTGTTTGTACAAGCATCAAAAGGATAGAGCTGCAGCCTGTGAAACCTGTGCCAGATATTATCAATCCAACATGGTGGTGCACAAGAACACAATAACCAGAAGGGTGGAACTATGGTTTGTTTAGTTCCCTTTGCACAATAAACACTATCACTGCATAACCTACTTATGGTGAAGTTAATCTTAATCTTCAGTTTGCTGAAGTTAAAGATGCATAAATATTAGGTGGGGGGGATGATGGAAATATGAGGATACAAAGAGAAGACAGAGGCGTTCAAATGTTTTGCAAAACACATTAAGAAGACCTCCTCCACACTGAGACTTGGTGAAGATAGAGCGTGTTTTCCTTTTACTAAGCATGATGATAATTTACACAACTTCTGGTTGTCTGCATGACTGTGCTTATTGTACATCCTCATAGTGCACACTTGACTTTGCGCTGTGTCTGACAGCAGGGTGGGCTGCACAGAGCGAGGTGTTGTTGGAGCTAAAATGCTGGCAGTGTCTGTTCATTCAGCCATGTGACATGATTTATGTTAGACACACAGAGTGTAAATGTCCTGTCTGTGACCAGCAGACCAAACAACCGACCGAACCTGAATACGAGCAAAAGTGATTATATAGTGTCTTTTCAAGCTATACCGTTCTTTCTCAAACTTCTTTTCCCTCTCTCCATCTCTCTCTGCTGTCTTGTCTATTTATCTTTCTGCTCTTTTCACCCTGTGTATTCCTTTTTGCCCTGATTTCTTTCACCCCCACACCAAGAAACTCGGTTGCATGCCTTTGGCCATGTTATGCCGCGTTCACAGCCTCTCACTGCACTTCTACATGTGCAGTTGTGTTGCCTCCCAATATGTGTTACAGATGTGTTAACAGCCTAAGTATAGTGCGCCACCATCAGCTTGTAAAGAACTTTAAAAAGTGAGGAATAGCAACGCCAAGCAGCTATAAATCTAAGAATATTTTTAGTTTTATTATTTTCTCTTTTTTCCTGCTTTTCTTACAGTCAAATTGCCTTAGAATAAACATTACTTTATAATCAACACAGCCTAAATTTATTAATCCATCCATCCATCCATCCATCCATCCATCCATTTTCTTTACCTGTTTTTCCATTCCGGGTCGCAG
>JAOXNZ010000044.1:13462340-13477573 GCA_028566095.1 Kryptolebias brasiliensis
ACAGTGACTGCTGGAGATAGGCACCGGCTCCCCGCGACCCGGAATGGAGAAGCGGCTAAAGAAAATGGATGGATGGAAGAGAACCTATGTTCATGTTGACTTTCTTAACTCTTCAGCTGAACAAATTACAGTTCATCAAAAAAGTTAAAAGCTTTGTCTGAGGAGGTTGAACAAAAATAAATTTCTCTGCAGATCTTTTCACAATAATAACACCTGCTGTCAAAAGAAAAGACTATCATCTTGTGCTTCCCAGCATGAAATAAATAAGCCACTTTAAACTCTTAAAGAAGGCTTTTCTGTATTTAGTTGGACTACATTCAGTAAGTGCATAAGTGAAAATAAAAATAAATCTTCTGCTGATGCAATGTTGATGTTCTAATTAAAATATAACTTTAAAAACAAACAAACAAACAACATGTTGGTCTTTTTGTTGCTGGTAAAAGTGCTCAGGTATGACCAGCTGAAATATCACATGATTACCTCACTATAGGGTCTCTGTCTTTCTAAAGGCTCCTTTGAACTTTCAGTATTAATGCTGGCATCTAGCTGTGAGAGTCTAACCAGTTTGAGTTGGGCATCAACAGCCCATGTGAATACATTGCTTTCCTCTTGCATCATATCCTTTTGCAATGAAAGCAAGTTAAGAGCAAGAGAAACTGTTGAATGTTTTTACATGATGCTCATTCTGTTTTACATGTAAAACAGCACCTGACCATTTTATTCCATCACTGGGATGCAGCACACATTGCCATTTAGTCTCCATTAACCTGCAATTTTATAACAATTACAGGTTTACAGCATTTATGCCAAGAGTTCAATCAAAAAAAAAAACAGCCATCCTAGTTGAACAAATGTGAATGTATCCAAATAACAACCTTATTGTGCAAGAGGTGCAAGGCAATAATTTTCAAACATTTAGTTAAAGGTAAGCATTCAAAATTTTCAGCAAATTTCAAATATTGATTGACGTACTGTGAGGCATTATCAGTGTATCATAGTGTAAACAGCATGTATTACATACTACATATATTGTGTTCTATGTGTTAAAAAGGATGTATCTGTGTAAGTTGAGGTTTATGTGCCAGCATTACTACATGCAGGTGCAAGTTTGAAATTGTCTGGAAGCTCCTTAGATTAAATCTTCTCATACTGAGGCTTAGCCCTGTGGTATTCACAAGATCCCAGGGATCATATAGTGCCCTCTACTTATTATGAAGTGGCCTAAATGATTTAAACCCGTCTTTCTTCTAATCAAATAATTGGTTGGTGAAGATAACCAGGCTATGGATTTCAGGCTAGAGTTGGAGAACACCAGAGGGACGAGGAATGAAGAAATCTGTCCTTGTTCATGACTTCCCAAAGTCTTTGTTCAAAACAGGATGGATGCTGTCTGTGGTTTGCAGCGAAATGGAAAGGATGCAATTGTCAGCGCTCTTGAGTGTTTGGTTTTCTTTGATTTAGTTGAAAGGGATAGACATTTTGACAACATAGTTGTAGGGTTAATGAAAACAGACAAAGTCATTTTCTGCTTTCTTTTTAAGGATCGATAAAGACTGACACAACAAAACTCTTACGTGCACATACACACATACAGACACACAACAGCTTGAGCTTCTTGTCATTTATTCTTTGCCCTCAAACTGGTCTGAGAGAGATGAGCATGGTATTGTTCAGTCAACTTCGGTACAAGAAGTCAGAGGAGGAGATGAAGGCTAAAGTTTCAATGCCAGAGTTTTAAACAATTGCATCGTCATTGATACTACACAAACATGCAGTTTTACAGACATCCTTTTGACTACATCGACATTATGTTTGCTTATAAACTTTACAATGTACCTCACTTATTTTTCATTAAATACACATATGAACCAAGGTTTGGCAGAGGTAAATGAAGAATGAGCATTTAACAGACTTCTCAGATAATGAATCAAAATGCTTTGGTTTTCCAAATAGACAGTATAGCCCTGAGAAAGATTAAATATGTGCTGTCTAAAAGAACCATGTTATTTTAAGTTTGAACTGCATGGCAATTCAGGTCAACATTTCTAAAACTGTAAATTTTGTCTTTCTAAACTCTGTCTTACATTTCATTGTCATTTTGAGCAACGCGGCTGTGCCAGTGTCAGAAAGTGTCACGCTCATTGGCGGGGTGTCTGACGCTGGCTCGGTGTATAATGAGGGACTGTCGCTCGAGCACTGAGGGGAGACGGTGGTGACATGCCAGCGTGGGAAACTCATCTAAATCACATTACCAAACCCTGCCCTGAAGGATTGCGTGGCTGGCAGATTAACCTGCATGGGCTGTCGCCGATGCTGCTGCCGCTTTTACTGGATACGCTGCTTTGTTTCAGCTGATGGGTAATAAACATTGCAATCAAGCCCACAATGCTGAAAGGCTTATCTTTAAACATGGAATCAGTAGCACAAAGTAAAACAGAAGAAGAAAAACTAGCATGAAGATGATTCACTGCAGTTTGTGGCAAGAAACTGCTGAGATATGGCATTCTTTTTATACCTCATTAAACTACATTGCAACATCAGTTAGGGGATGAACAAAAATGCATGACATGCAATATGGTGCATATTTCAGAAGCTTTATACGGTACCACCATGAGAAAACTGGTTACAGATTACATCATGTTGTGTTAGGAGCTAAGGTGTTGTTCCTATATTTGGCAAAGCTGACCTGCAATCAGCCACTCTTGTCCCAGTATCAACTGTAAATTGTAGGATGTACTGGGAATAGATTGCCTGTTTTGTTAAACCAGTTTGCTGCTGTGTATTTATTTCAAGGGGGTTCTGTTGAATGTTATCGTCTTTGTTTTTTCATTAGAGCTTATTTACTACCTGCCCAGTTAGATTTACCCTTTTTGTAGTCTTGACCAAGCCGGCTCTGAAGTTCTTTCCAGCTCTATCATTTTTACTACCTTGTAAATAAGCACATCGGTCCCTCTACTCTAGCAGTCTGAAATCCTTGCAGCTCTGGACTTTGTGAAGAGAGGTTTATTTTAAGATTCTGCTCTAGATACAGAGATATAAAGAAGATTTAACTCTTGTACTATAATTGCCCTAAAGTAAATGTACACATTTTTAACTTTATTTCAAATAACACTGCAACACTGAAGTCAAAGAACAAGATAAGAATATATTCTACAAAACATACAGGTCATAATATACATATTTATCTTCTAAACCAACTTTGTCCTGTTCAGGTTTACACAAGGGCTAGAGCTTATTGCTCTTCAGGTAAGTTATGGGGTACTCGCTGAACCAGCCTGGTCAATCACAGGACAAACAATTCAATTCGGTTTATTTATATAGTGCCAATTCACAACAAAAGTCATTTCAGGGAACTATAAAAAAGAAAAGAAAACTGTGTAATTAAATCCAAAACAGACCAATGCAGTCAAAACCCTGTGTACTCTCACACCTGTAGTAAAGGTTTTTGAAATGAATGTCTTCAAAGTACTCAGAGAAAATCCAAGCTTGCCTGGAAAAAACAAGCCGTCTCCACACAGAAAAGTACCAGCTGAGATTCAAACTGGAGACAGCCTTGCTATGTGAGAACACCAAACCAAAGTGATGACCATTACCATCACAGTTCATTATTTATTGTCCTACTCCTGAAATGTCTGAAAGACACCCTTAAATCCCAGAAAACAAATCTAGCTGAGTTTAAAGACATCTGTGGAAAGCATGTCCAGTCTACAGAGACCTCTGCCTGCAAATTATAGGACCAGAAAAAATCAGTTTGTTAAAAATCAGTATTTATACCAGAAACCTCAGGACACACCTGTAGGTGTTCTTTGTCCACACTCTGAGTGGTCAGAGCTGTTTTGGCTGCAAAAATGAAAACTATTCAATTTAACAAAGTGGTTATATTGCTATAGCTGATTGGTTTAGGTCAATCTGTTGCAAAGTTTTCATCTTTGGCTCCTTGCCATTTACCACTAGAGACCTTGTACTGATTTTAATGAAATTATAATATCCTATAATCAAAACACTTTATGCAACATTTTATATCAATTGCAGTTAATGTTGCCAAGCCCAAAGTGTACAGTTTTGAACTCTAGTTTAGTGTGATAATATTACTTAATTCACTTGTCAGTGACGTCTGACATGGGGTGCAGCCAGTCACAGGAACAATTACAACACCAGCAGGAATCTAGAGTGGCAGTTATATGACATTAGTGAGGCTCATTTAGCTTTTACGTCAAACTGCAGATACTTGGGCCACAGAGACACACTCTGCCCCCAAGGCTAATGAATCATAATTCAGAAGCAAACCTGGAAATTCAAAGCCCAGTTTGAAGTGCTATTTTATACCAACTGATTGTCAAGGCATATCATTTATTGATGTGCTTTTTTGTTTGTTTGTTTTTGTAGATCAAAAGGTCAACATTATCCAACCCCAACAGAAAGAAAAGAGGCTTAGTGGTTAGAAGAGGCAAATAGTTCCATTTGTGTTCTTGCGCTGCAACTCCATTTCTCAGTTTATGCTTATCCATTCAGTGAAGCTCTGTTGACCAGCCCCTCATCCTGTTTCAACAACCAGCTGCTTCACATTCATTGGCTCAGTTACACACATTCACTCCGGGGAGATTACCACTGCAACACATAATTTCTCGCTGTTTCTCTTGCACTTGACAGCTCTACTGGAGGAGCTTGGGGTTAAGCACATTGTTCAACAGCACCTTGACAGAAATCACTATGGGAGGGTCCGGGGTCATTTGGTTTACGCACCCAAGACTTCCCAAGTCTCTTTGAAGGTTCGTAAGTAAAGTATAACAGGTACTGTGGAAATCTTGCACAACGATTTCACTTTAAATATGTCCTCTAATACAGCAAAGGTTTCATAACAGTTTTATCATTTGCATAATCTAAATTTATATAATGAATATTATGAACTATGCTGGAAAAATAGACATTTTAACACAGATCTAAAGTGTGTTTTGTTAGGGATATTTCTACAATATTTAAATCTGGGAAACTCCAAGTCATTTCAGTTTGGCCATGTTGTTGACCTCCCCCTCAACCTCTATTCCCTTAATTCTAATGAAGGTCACTAAAGCCACGTAGGCCGATTTAAATATGAGTTTCATTCAATATTGAGCCCCACACTTGGGAGCAACCAACCTCCTGACATTTAAGCTGGGCTTATGAAAGCCTAGACATATATACCTAGTGACTGGTGTTAAGTGGTGTGAAACCCAAAGGATCTAGGCAGGTTTTGGCCCTTTGAAGCTGACAGGCCCACTCCCTCTTGGCATGCCATGACTCCACTTTCTGATTTATAGGTAATTTATTCAGCTGAATAATTAAGGGCCAGTCAGCAGCAGAGAGCATGAATAGCAATAAGCTTGAAGAAAGAGTTAGTTTCCTTCAACTGGTGGAGCCATGGTGCCCAAAGCAAACCTGTGTTTGAAATAATATTATTAGAAATTGATTCCCACTGCTTTTCTAGGTCTGTTTGATCCATATGATGCTTTAGAAAACATTAAAATTCCATTGCTTTTACTATAATCTTTACAATATTTCATTTATGTCATATAAGCAAAAGTCTTTCAAAGTTTAAAAGTAGTGGACAGTCACAAGAAAAAACTCTAAGAAATGTTTTCCTTGTTAATCTGCAATGGAAATGTATGTCCTTTTGCACCAGCGTACATTAAATTTTCCAACTGGTAATTTATCTGTATTTCTTTCTCCAGTGTTGGCAACATGAGGAGACAGAGCACAGGTCCTGCCAATGTCAGTAGTTCTTCAGACTTGTTTCATACAAAAAGGCCATTACAATCTTAATGAAGTAAAGAAAATAAGAATAAAAAAACATCTGAAATATTGCCTTTTGTTATGGTTGTGTTAATGTTTATATTAATGATTTCACATTGACCAATATCTGCTTGATGTGCATGTATTTAGCAATTCTAACATTTCCAAAATGTTTTCAAAATGTTCTCCACCTCAGAGTGAATTTAGTCTTCTGTTCCACTTATATTTGTTTGAGATGGTGCCAGATTAAAACCTGGTGATTTTAGTGAAGCAGCTAACAAAACAAATGTAAACTTATGTTGCAGTGCATAGTTTCTAAATCTTGCCTTTGTTAAGTTTATCGTAGCTCGAGTCCTTAATTTATTTTCAGTCATCTCAGGTTTAGTTCTTTAGTTGGTTTACTTCTTTGTTTGGTCTTCATGATTTTAAACTTTGTTGGTTCTCTGTTTGGGATTTTGTAAAGATCTTCTTGTTTCTGTTGTTTTTATTCCTCAGGTTTGCTTCAGTTTTAGCTTTAGTTGCTTTTGTTAGCCCCACTGTTAGTTCCTGTCTTATTTTGGAAGTTTCTGCAGGTGGTTTCTTCTTTTACTTTCCCTGTTGGTCTGGTCTTGTAATTGTCTTGACTGTTTTCACCAGTATTTTGTCACCCCCGGTGTGTATTTATGGACCCTGTCTTCCCCTTATTTGTCTGTTCATCTTTTTTAGTGAAATGGCTCTATTTTAAAATTTGGCATTTTATAGTTTTGGTGAGGTGTTTTTTGTTGTTGTTATTTGGGCCCTCACATTACCTACTTTGTTTGGTCAACATCTTTAGTTTGAGAACTAAAGATGTATTTTGCAGTCACACCTGTTTCCTGTGTTTTGCATTTGGCTCCTCATCCAATCACACATTTTCTAACAGCACCTATCAGATTTTAAGAGCTTTCATCAAGCAATTAAAATATTTAAATGTAGAGCAAGTCTGGTTGCTGTAGTCATTAAGATTCTTTCCCCAAGAAAACAAGAAGAATCTGTGCCAAAGTTTGTTCAGATTCTTAAAGATGTTCAGAAATCACCTGCAGATGGTGTCAGGGATCGCCATAAGCAATTCATCATGTCCACACTAGTGCAAGCCCATCTGCAAAATTGTCTCTATATTTATAATATTTGAAGCATTTCAGCAAAATAATGAAACTGTCAACATGGCACTAAAGTCAGAGAAACACCACCTGTCTGCAAACGTCTTTACCAACACTTCCTGTCAGTCCATCCAGTGTTAGATAGCTTGGACCAAAATAACCGGCCATCCCTTGAGGCATTTAGCTGGCTAACAAAAGCAAAACATGCCAAGTGTGGAAGTTTAGCTGTAAGTTCAAACAATCACAAAACTATAGTAAGACAGAAACAAATTATAAACCCTGAAAATACAATAATCCATATAGTTAAAAATGCTATTTGTTATTCAAAAGGTATTTCTGTCAAGCAAAATGATTTTACCAGAGTGAGATAAATGTGGACAGAGACAAACACATGCACTTGTCCCTGTTTCTTTGTAATTGAGGCCTCAGTGCTAAGTTAGGGTCAGCAAAATAATGGCGCACAGAGTCCATTAAAACATGAGCACAGTTAGGTGGGAGGCAAACTCTGCCGATGGCTTCCGACCCCACTTCATTATTGTGCAAATGGAATGACTTCACAATCCTGCTCAGTCTCAAACACAGCCACTTTTTTTCATTCTGTGCACACTTAACTAACATCTCTGAAAACCCGCCTACAGTATGAGCCAGTGGAATAATTTCAACTGTTGTTACAAAAACACAAACGTACCTGGACATACAGTCACACACAGTGATTCTCATATCAGGTAACTGTTTGTGAAGATGAAACATAAACTGTCTCATTAGCTGCTTTCACACAACAGCTGAGACTCACACTGATCATCAGAAGCCCATTTAACTCGAATAAACTGCCAAACTGAAAGGATCGAAATAATCCATCATAAGCGATTACAGGCCAGTAGCTTTGTTCTTTAAAGCTGTTTTTTGGAGTGAAGTTCTGTGGAAAGGTTATGAACAAATAATATTTTAGCTGTTGTATCTAGCTCTTTGAACAACTTCAGTTTAAAGAAATGGAGTTTAATTCTGACCAGATTGTCAAGCTAACGGATGGTCCGATTGGGGTCAAGACTGAAGTAGATTGGTGCCATTATAAAACCCCTGCCTTACAAATTTTATAACAGTTCATGCAAACAATATTTTATAAATTTTTACACCACCATCAATTTTGTATTACACAACTGATCCCGCAGAAATATTGTGACATTCCTGCTGGAAGTGTCCAAGGCTTCACCAGATCTTCTACAGATTGCTCCTGCTGTTGCTATTTTATGCTTGCAGACAACTATAGAATTTTCTGTAAATAACTTTGTAATATGAACTTGACAGTGATATAAAAGTTTGCTGTTTGAACGGCAATAAAATCTTTTAGAATTTTTGAGAATTTTAATATAGCAGCATTTCACTTTGTCTTGTCTGAATTAAACTCTATTTATCCAAACTGAGGTTGTTCAAAAAAAATCCTAACTATTACTTTAATGTAAATTGTCTATGCACTTAATATCATTTTAATGTTGGTTAAGTTTAAGCACAAAACTAAAAGTCCATCTTAGCTGTAACAAATACTTTTTTTCACTGACAACCACAAGTCTGAAGCTCAGGCCATCTGTTTTTCAGAGCTCAGTTATACAAGACACACAGTGTGCATTGTGCCATTTTAGAAAGAAGACAACTGCAGCTCTGACAAGGTATCTGGGTTGAATCAATAACTCCCTGATTAATGCTACAACTATGTGTGTGAAGTCATCTAACGATTTTTCTTAGTTCCTTTTAGTTTCTGTTCTGTTTGGAGACACAAAGCTAACCTGCAGCTGCACACTGACCGTAGAGTTAAAACAAAGTCCCAGTGTTCACAGATCACTTTGTGAACATGTTCGTGTAATTACTGTTTGCTAATTAGAAATCATCGGTGGATTTGGTTTTGCTTCACCTGGTTTGCTTACTTGATTATTAACAAATAATCACAAGAATATCCACTCTTTGGGGAATGAATTTCCACTTCCGTTTCTGTATTTTTGCGGAATAATGTATTTTTGGCAAGTTACTATTGATTGTTTTAATATTGTACTGTCATCAAAAATTGAGATACAAATTTGGATTATATTACATTTTTTGTTATTATTATTATTATTATTATTGTTGTTGTTGTTGTTTCTTATCTGCTGTAAACTGTCCACTAGTAAAGCAGATAAAATGCATCAAATGATCTTATTTCACTCTTATTATAAAGCAAATAAACAACACCTTTTACATTATGTTGTATATAGTTTTTGTTTTCAATTCTGTTTGATATATTGTTAGTTTATCACTACAGACAGTTATTTTAATACTAATCTATGATTTAAATATCTGCCAGAATGCAAGAAATGGCTTATTTATGTCCTAATCAAACCCAGTTATTGTTGTTTTGAGCAGTGAGTTTTTCATTTTTAGACCTCAAGCAGGTTTTGGTGGTAGATAATAGCATCTTCAGCCATTTATCTTTTCCTTCTGCTTTTGTACTTGCTGATGACTGGCCATGTTGTCTTTTCAGAGAAATGTCTAAAAAGCTGCTCTGCATGACAACATTCAAAGACAACTGTGAACGTGAAAGTTATTTGGCTGCCAGGTCTCATACAATCTGACATTCTGGCATTTTCAGACTAATGAGTTTCTGTGTCATTTACTGAGTCTCAAAGACATGTTGGATTAACACAAGATGACAGTATAGCACAACCTGAATTTTCATTTTCATTTTTTTTTTTTATAATTTTTTTTTCTCAATCTGGGTAATAGCATAATCTAATTCTGAATAACATGTTGCATCCTGTTTGTTCGTAAAATGACAAGCTGTCTTTTCTAATTGTCTTTCATCGTCTTTTTCTCTATTTTACTAACATAACGGCTCTAGTATGCACATCAGTGATGACTTGCAAAAAATAAACTGGACACAAATCTTTGTTTTGGTAGTCTAAACCCGACTGCTGACAGAAATGCAGTTGTAAGCAGTGATTTTCAAGATTCTCCATCTTCCTCCTTTTAACCTCAATGCAGTCTATAAGTGCATTGCTTCAAATTTAATCCAATCAGCATTGCACAGTTTGACTGTATAGGTAAATAATTTCAAGGAGACAAGAGACTTCTCAACTTAAACTCTTAAGTGTGTTTTACTGCACACACAGAGTCGAACAAAAGAAATGAACTGTGCCATATAAATCTCTGCTTATTTCATTTGACAGCAAAAACAAAATTAATCTCAAAATTCAAGGACATCCAGAAGTGTTTAGCTGCAATTCCATACAGGTTGTAAAAGTGATTCATAATTTGAGTCCAATATCATGGAGGCTTGATGTCTGTGCAACCTTTATCTTACACAATTTGTTACATAACATACAGCATTGATTTGATATGGGATAGAGGCACATCCAATAATCAAGTTAGGGTCCTATCAGAGTCAAAACAATAGTCCTGTTGGTGCAAGCAATTAGACCATGTAGTGATATCACAGCCCTGTTTTATAGATACTGTAATACGTTCTGCAGGGCAGGGAATCGCTCATGTAATATGTCTGAAATCCTGCAGTCAAATGAAAATGCAGTTACACTAATGCTGACAACCTTATATGCTTCATATTGCTGGGGATGATGTATATAAGACTGTACATGAATAAACAAGCTGAGATCTGTGATTTTTTTATTCACAAATAGAAGTAATGTCTGGAAGCAGGTGCTGTTTTGTGGAAATGTTGTATCATACACTGAATGCACCAAATGTCAGTGGAAATGTATGCTTTGTGAAAGTTTGTTTTCAGAATTACTCAAGTTTTATAGATTTTTTTCCATTTTTTTCTTCTGCCAACTGAGGGGACAGCACCAACTTCCTTCAGCACCTCTTACTTTCAAACTTCTTTGAAAGCTTGAAACAGAGTCCCTTAACAATCAGATAAGCAATATTAGAAGAAAACCAGCACTAATAAGTAAAACCTAACTCTTAAGACAATGGTACATTGTGTGTTTGCAGACAAATAAGGAAGGCTGAGCTCCATTCCAGCTCAATACTGGTTTAAATGGATGAGCAGCTGAGTGTAAAGTGGCTCTATCTGTTGCAAATAGCTCTGTTGTATAAGAGGAGAATAACATTGTATTCTTCAAGCTTAGAACTACAAATTCCAAACCCAGCAAATTATGCTAAACAATAAAAGTAAGCAATAACAACAACGCACCTAAAAAAAAAGTTTAGTTTGCCCTGCGTGGAATGAGTTTGATCAGACATTTCTAAATAAAATTACTGTAATACAGATATATTCCTTTGCCAGCCCTTCTTGTATCTCAGCTCAGATATAACTGTTAGTAGCAAATACATTTAGTAAAATGTGTCCATACTAAGTGCTTTCCAACGGGTTATCTCAAACTAAACATGCTAAAATGCACACTTAAAATATGACAAATATAGTAGTGAATGTAAAGGTGCTGGGTCAGCTACATAATACCAAACAGAAGCTGACATGCAGAAACAAAAAATACCATAAAGCATGCAACGCCTGCTTAAAATGTACATTAACTTTTTAGCTAGCATTTAATGGCCATGTGCTATGGAAACCTTTCCAACTAGCAAAATCCTAGACAGCAGTCTGTTTCTTTCTGTTATCACAGGTGCTGACATCTGAATAGTCTACAACAATCTACACCGTTTGACGATTGTTATTACAACATATTGGGGTAAATGAAGTTGTAATCGTCCATATGAATGTACTAATAAACTTTCAAATATAGTTAGCATTTTTGTGGAGTTGTTTAAGAAGGCCTCAATACAAGCAATTTTTTTGCCATCTAAAACAATTCAAACCTCAGAAATTTACATCTGTTCAAGTGGACGCTGTGTCATAAATGTTCTTCACCTTTTTCTAAGTAGCCATTAGCGTGCCTCCTTAAATAAAGTTTCTCCTTAAGCATAAACTATTGTCTGCACAAACAAACAACCTCATTTTAAAGAAAATCTGAGCTATTCCTTTAGGTGGTTCGAGTCACAACTTTCCTTTTGCCTCCTCAGTTTGATTAAACTGGACCTAATTTGTCCCTGACTTTATTGTTAACTCTGCTGAAATAGTTATGGATTATTCTTGGTTCCAATGGTTTAAATGTGGTTAATGCCACACATCATTGTTTGTCAATCACCACATAAATCAGGGAGAAGAAATTGTTCTTAGACCTAAAATCAATAAAGGTCAGTTATATGTGGAGTACACCCAGCCAACCAAACACACATCAAATACCAGCAGTGTTAGCCCTGATAATATCACACAATAAGTTCAGTGCCACAAGATGAAAAACCCCAACATAGCAATGTTCAGCAAACTGACAGGAGTGTTTCAGGTACTGATAGGACTGTAATCATTTCAGAAACTAAGGCTTTTGGTAGTGGTGTGGCTTAAGCCTGATGCGTAGATTACTGTAGCTCCTAAATAGGTCTTAATGTTCTGACCGCTTGCATAAAGTAAAAATTACCAAAACAACACAACATTGCATGAGCCTGGTTTTACTTCAGTTTTTATTTTATTTTTTTCACCTCATCCCAGTTAGATATTTAATGGTTAATTATAAAGTAATTATTCTGATTATCAAATCACCTTTGACTACAAGGGCTTGTTGTGTTTCACCACACCAATTTTCTAAAACAATTTAAAAATGTATATCTCCTACCACCTTGCATGTCAAATTTTTAACAATAAATTCACGCAATGTGTAGCTCTCAGAGTATGTGTTGGAAATGAATCTTAGCTTCTCCCATACAAAACTTAGGCTAAATATCTGTAAAATGACTGATGTTTTTTCTATTTGGTAATGTCTATTAGCTGTGGTGGCTACCATGAATTAGGTTGACTCCAAAAGTTAGTCAAAAGTACAACTCCTCTGAGGAAACAGATGGAATGCTTCCTATGGGTTTAAATGACACTTTACCCTCAATAGAGTCCAAGTATTTAGATGTTTGTTCACGAGTGATGGTAGGATGAAGCGAGAAATGGATCAACAAAGGGGGACCTCATTCCCAGTAATGAGGATGTTGCTCTGGTCCATAGTTGTAAAGAAAGAGATAGGATGAAAGGTGACACTCTTGATTTACAGCCCATCTACATTCCAGCCCTCATCTATGGTCATGTGGTATGTGAACAATGATTGAAAGAAAAAGTTCCTGAATGTAAATTGAGCTTTCTCCATAGGCGAAAGCTCATAGAAACTGGAAATTACACAAGTCAAGCCTCTGCTACACAAGAGTCTGCTGAGGTGGTTTGGCCATTTGATTATGATCTTTAGGTTTTCCGAGGCAGACCCGGAACTCGCAGGAGGGATCTTATATTTTATCTGGTCTCAGGATCCCCCAGGAGGAGCTGGAGAGTGTCGCTGGGAAGTGTGATGTTTGGGTTTCCCCCCAGGACTTGTATCCCCCATGACCTAACCACAAATAAGCAGAAGAAACTGGCAGGATGAATGGATGTACAGACAATGATTACTTTCTGAGAGTTTAAGTAAAATTTGTCCAAAATTTGTCTGGTAGTTCATGAGATTTTTGCTAACAAACAGCAAACAGAAACAGGCAATTACATGACCACCTGTGTAAAGTGGTACAAGAAAAATAATTTAGAAAAATGACTACCTATAGACTGTTGCTCTGGTTTTATTGTCATTACATTAATATAACTAACATCAGGCAAGAACTCAAACAATAGGAGGTTTAGCTTTCATTAAAAAAAGAAAACAAACAAGGCACTGTGGTTCCATAAATAAGAAGAAAAACAAGCCAAGAAAATATGGAGTTCTTTGATTAGAGAGTGACTTACTAAATGTTTTGTTGAGTAAATCAGGTATTGGGATTCTACAGCAATACATAATATTCCCTTTCTGACTGTGACATACACAGTCAAGCAGACAATCCACACCTTTTCAGAAACAGTGTTGCAGCTGAAAAGTCTTGCTTACTTTTTGCTAAATTCACTTTAATGTTGCAAAGCCTGTTGTTTTTTTCTACATTGCCTTCCTGCAGCACTCATGCATTTCGGGCTCTCTGTGTATGAGCATGCTCTACTCTCCTTTTGAAGATTCTGTAATGCAGAAAAATATTTCAAACATGCAACTATGGGAGTCACTATTGATGACCTTTGGAGAATGATGAAACATGAGCAGCCATGTGTTGGTTTGATCTTCTAGCAGCCAAGCTGTTGCTGCTCCAGCAGATCAGTGTTTATCAAGGCTTTTTGTTGATGAGTTGTAACCCATATTGAATATACGTATACATGTGTGTGCTTAAAAGAGCAGTTTCAATGAATGATATCATTTTTCTACCTGCATCCACAACAGCATTTTAAATATATCTATGTGCAACTTTTGTGCAGGCAATGCGGAGCTATAGATGGCAGTAAGAACGATGGGGAAAAGATTGAAACGGGGCACAAAAACAGGCTTTAACAATAATACTCATAAATAAGCACTGAAGCACAATGCTAAATTAATTTGCTTTTCATTATTGGTCACAAAGAGGTTGTTTCCATGTTGACAATCCGTCCTGTGTTCCTGAGACAAATAACATTCAGCCAGTTTTACCAAAAGTTGTATGTTCTTTTACAAGCATTATTTTATTTATTAACCTTTATTTAACCAGGCAAGTCCCATTGAGATCACATACCTATTTTTCAAGGGATGCCTAGGCCTGAAGGCAGCCTAACATGCATGTTTTTAGACTGTGGGAGGAAACCAGAGTGCACAGAGTAAACCCACGCAAACACAAGGAGAACATGCAAACTCCACACAGAAAGACCCCAGGTCCAACCCGGGGTTTGAACCCAGGGTCGCAAGGCAAAGGTGCTAACCACTAAGCCGTCGTGCTGTAACTTTTGTGAATTCAGCACTTGTGTTTGTACCCAATCCCACTCACTTGCTCAATTACTGTCTGATGAAATGGTTATCTTTTGGTTTTGTTTTTTGTTTTTTGTTTCTTTAAAACTATCAATACTTTTACAAGCTACCTCCTTTTTCAGTTAACATGTAGAAATGATTCAGTAAGTGGGTAGCTGTTGCAGAGTGGCACAAAGAAAAAAGAGGGATGTTTAGGGTTTAAGCTGTTAGAGTAAAGGACTAGTTAATTAGAGGATTAAACAATGAGGTTAGGTTACATCGTTAGCAATATCTTCATGGTGTTTGTGCTTTGTCTAAATATGTTTTTATGATACCCTAACAGCAATTTTATGCACACCTGCAAAACATATTTTATTTCTTTCTGTTGTATATCCATCCATCCATTTTCTTTAGCCGCTTCTCCATTACGGGTCGCAGGCAGCCGGTGCCTATCTCCAGCAGTCACTGTGCGAGAGGCGGGGGACACCCTGGACAGGTCGCAAGT
>JAOXNZ010000044.1:13490070-13506113 GCA_028566095.1 Kryptolebias brasiliensis
AACTAAAACCCCCCAACTCTATCTCCCACCCCATCTACATACTCTTGTATGTTATAGAACAGTATCTTGAACAGTACATTTAGAAACATATTTATGTTTTTTATTTTAGTTCAGTCTGGTCTACATCTCAGAAAGCTCTTGTTCCAACTCTCCATCAGCACTCAGTCCAGTTTGGTTGAAGTGTTGCTATTTTATCAAACTCTTCTCACTCTTCTTTAAGGTTCCTTCCCTGCATAACATCCCTGAAATTCTCCTACAACAGAAACCACTCACAGACGCACTTTTTATGTGCCGCACTGCTTTTTAATCCAACATTTCACTGATTATTATTAGATGAGCAGAATTGCTTCTGACACCGATAATTCTTAAATCAACTCTTGTTCTTTTGTTTAAGGTGTTTCTATCCTTCTTTACTGATGCAATAATAAAGTTTTCTGTATTCAGTAAAGTTGCTTGCAGAGAACTTTGCAACTGTATGTTTTTGCCTGCAGGAAGAAGCTTATATATTGAGGAGTTTTGTAAGAGCAATGTTAGACTTGCTGCCTTATGGACCTTCAGACTTTTGGCAAATAGGGTTATTATTAATACCAGATAGTACACAAACACACACACACACACACTGTCATACATCAGTTTCACAGTCTGTATCAATCAGTATTTTTCAGCAAATGTTTTCAGTCTTTTCTTACTCTCACAACTGACTCAAGCTGCTGTTATACTCCATGAGAAGTCACGAAAACGGCTCTCATTCAATTGGTGGAGTGATGAACATTGCGCCATTTTGTTCTCGGAGCAGCTACGTCCGCCCCTTCTCGACACAAGGCCCTGGCCGAACTTTTTCTCACAGGAATATGCGCCAAGTATTGTGTGATTGGTTAGCAGTTTGTGGGCGTGTTTAATTACAGAAAAAGCGCTCGGACTGCCATGTTGTTATTTTGCTTCAAATATTCCACTTCGAGAAAGCGGTTGCCGGTTGTTGTGCAAGCAAGCAATAAGGACAGTTTTGAAGAGCAGTTGGCCAAGTTAGTTCAAACATACGTACATCTGGACCAACAGACTGGACTCACCCCGCTCGGTTCTGGTCCAATTTAGTGGGTGAACATGCCACTTACGCACTCTACTACTTTTCATCGCCTCTGTTAACTCGCAAAGTAGTAACAGATCTTCTTCCTCCTGCTCGTCAAATGACATGTTCACCTCCTCCTCATCACTTGTGAACTCATAATCAAGCATCTCTGCCAAGCTTGATGTCGCTGTGTTTAACCACACCTATATATGCTTTAAACGTGATGTATCCTTCAGCGAGAACCGACTTGACTTCTTATGGAGTATGACGGAGCCTTAAGAGGCAGACAATAATGTAACTGCCTGTGTCTGTGTGTATGCGTAGGTGTGTGTCTGTGTGTGTGTTTGTTTGTCTGTCCGTTAGAAAACTATATTGTGAACCACTGGATGGATTTTATTAAAACTCTCAGAAAGTAGGCCTAATCATTGGTTGCATATTTACAACTTATTAACTTTTGAAGTCAACCAATTCATGATGGCTGTCACAGCTAACTGACCTTAGCTATAACGCAGTCATTTTCAGATATTGAGCTAATATGTGGTGTGGTAGTAGTATACAATGAGTGTTAATGTATCGCGCAAGAACTTTTTAAAAATCTTTGGCATGCAAGGCAGCTAGCAAGATGCATTCCTTCAAGGGTTGTTATTTTTTTGACGTGTTTCTTGCAAGTTAAAGAATTACTATTACCGCAAAAATAAATTCCCTGTCATGCATAACTGTTTAAACCAACTCCAAAAAATTTGTATTGATAAAAAGAACATCGTAGGTAAAAACTAGAGACTAATATTAAAAGTTAATTTTACTGAGCTGTAAAAGTGTGTTCAACTGTAAATAATATTGAAATAATTAGCAGTCATGTAAGCAGGGGACTGCACTAATTACTTGTTGTTAATATTTGTTTATCACTGAAAGTCATCTTCTGGTTACAGGCTTTAATGACGCTTGTATACCTGAGGAACAAAACCAGTGGTAGAGTGCACGGATGAGCAAATTATAAAAAGGGATAGACGCAGAGAAAAAAGTAGGTACGGAAAAAAGACAATATGACTGGTTGAAGAGAGGTGAAAATGGTGTTACATATTCATTAATGTTTTCTACTGGCTCCATTACTATCAGACTGTTGGTGCTTTTACGTTTCCCCATCTCTGTTTTCAGCTTGCACAAACCAAAGCACCAAGATTGTTTTTCTCCCTCTTGTTAACCGCCATGAGTGAGAGCTTAATGAGGAGAAAGGTGAGCAAGGAATAAGAATAACAAAAAAGACAGAAGAGAAGGAAGGGACAAGCAAAGCAGTACCTATGCTAATGGCCTTAATGGGTTTATTGACTGTGACTGATAATGTCCCTCCTCCTCCACCTGCTCAAATGCTGAGCTGAAACACGCTCGCACAGATCAGGGTGTGGAGTGTTTTCATGCTGGGTAGAGTGGCTTTTAGGGATTTTCTTTATCTTTCCCTCTGGATATCTGTAATTAGTTGGATTAGTTTCAGAACCATTTTTTCTTCTGTGTTAAGACTTCCAAAGTGTTTTAACCACTGTATCTGCTGTAAATATTACCTTTATCAAAACCCTGATTTCCAGTATGTTTAATAATTCATGAAAAGTCACAAACTGCAGCCATGTTAGTGATCTCGGGCATCATTGTTTTAAAACGAAGGTATTAGCAAATACATTCAATTTTACAATTACACTAACTGGTAAACGTGTATTCTCTTATCTGAAATACTTCTTCCAGCTTTCACCTTAACAAAAAGTTTAATTTTTCATGTATTTTTTTAAAGCTTTACCTGAGAAAGCATATAAAATAAAAGCTACAAGTGTATTTAACTTATATATAATCCTTTCTTTTAGGAATGAGCATATTTATGTTGTCAAAGTGAAAAATCAAAGCAGAGTGAGCCAATGTTGAACTCACCAAGACCCATTAGAAGTAGTACTATCAAGATCTACATGTTACCATTTCTCAAGGTCCTCTCATCAACAGCAGGGTTTTTTATTATTCTGGCCCTGAATACACTACTCTGGATATTTTTTTTATCTCTGTTTGAAAAAATATCTTTATCCATGACACAGTACTAGGTGGCAATGATGCCAAAATTGACAACACATCAAACATCCAATAGAAGAACATTCTGCACATGTCTGTATATATTCTCCTAATATCGTTTCAGCACAGGTTTGAAGTTTAACAGCAACAGAGTCAGAACCAAGTGAGAGAGACTTAGGAAAACAGGTAACAGGGGGCTTCATTGTTGTGGTTCCTAAGGCAGAAAGCAGCAGTGAACATGTGTTAAATAGGCTGCCACATCACTGTTTTTCAAAATCTCTCCCAAAGAAGAGTTTTTACTAATCTAAATGTTTTGAAAACCATTTGTAACACTCTTTTTTTTTATAGTTTTTCTCACCAAAAATGCTGTTTATATGTAGATAAAAACTGCAAAATATCTGTGTTTGTGTGGACTGGGTCTCTGTTTTAGTTAACAGCCTCCCACCTTTGACATCAGCAGGTCCTAAATTCACTTCTTTGAGAAGATGGCCTGCCACCTCACCCAGAAGGATTTAGTCTTCTCTATAATTTGCTCATTTTGTTTAATATCAAGTGAAAACACTGGCCAGTCCCTGTTCCCTTGGTCATCTTATCATGCTGTGGCATTTTTCCCTGAAGGCATGTGACCTTTATCATAGCGCACAGCCCAGCATTGCTTCCACTAACTGCAGACACCCTCCAAAAGAGCTCATTAACCAGCCACACTCACAACTGCCACTTTCAAGACACTTGGACAATTAAACTCCATACAAATACCACTGATACCAGAGGACGGCCAACAGCCAGGCACAGACCATAGGGATAGAACCGGAGAAGATGCATACCTAAGTGCATGACAGTAAGAGGGATCCATCTCTGTGTGTTAGGGCTTTTAAACACTGTGTGTTTTGTGTGCAAACAAGTGTTTTCCCACTTGTTGTTATGCTTGACCGTTTTAAAATAAAATTGCGGGGTATCTAGAAATTAATGCTTCAACCAGAGTTATTTGTATTCCAGCCAAACTAAGACATGAGTAATACAAGAATTTAGATGAAATGTTTAATTATTGATCTTAAAAAGTTAACAAATCATAATGTAAAACAGTAAAGAAAAGTCTTCATATCACAAAATTGAAAGTGCAAAAAAGTCACGAAGAGTCCAGAATACTTTGAGATGCTTGTTGTAATGGTTAGTATCTCCAAAACCCTTCCCTCCAAACCTTGATAATATCAGAAAGTGAGAACCTAGGCCTTTTTATGAAACAATTCTACAATATGGCCTCAAAATCTCTCTTTAAGCGTCCTCTGACCTTTCATAAATTATCAATCAAGCTAGCCTCATCCTGTGAGTTTGCAACCTTTCATAAATGAAGCTGACATCATGAAACCAAAGGAGGCATGAAGCATAATTCAACAAAACAGATGTGGAACACTACATATAAGATCTGTCAGACATCTCTCATTTTGAATTCTGTAACCAGCTGGTTGCACACATCATTTATCATCAGTACATCACACCCTCAAGCCACAATGATGGCTCACCCTTTCATACGTTTTGGATGTTTGACTACCTTTCTTGGTGGCTCAGAGGCATAACAGTGGCAGGATGACTTACAGCTGGTTACCTACCTGGATCCTCCAGCTATTTACTTGAAGAAACATGGTTTCTTCTTTGAAGAAACAATAGATTAATGATGGATTAGTCTTGATAAATGCAGTCAACTAACAAGTGGACAGTCTGCATTTTATAGTGACTGCAAATCCTAAAACAGTCATGTGTTGTAAAACTCTTTCCAGAAAATCATCCCTTAATTCCTAAGCTTTACAATGATGGCAAACATTATACAAAGAAATTTCCCAACACAATAGCAGCTGGATTTTAATGAAAATTAAAAGGATTAGAATTACAAGGATTATTTCTGAAGACATACCTGTTAGGAAACTACAATTTAAAGGTAGATTAGTAAGATTATATGCTATGTTAGTTACTGGGATAGCTAAATGGTGTCTTTATGAACTCATTTTAGGCAAATCTCAATTACAGCAAAAATCAATGTTTTCACCCTTTTGTCTTGCAACCTGTGCTAATTTCAACTTGTTTTGTCAGCAGAGTCACATATTCTCTTCTCTGGTAGAATATGCATTGTGTTGTAAGAGGGTTTTTCACTCCCTGCTGAAAACAACTTAAACAATTAACTAGTAGAAAACAATTAGAATCACAGTCTTTTTGCACTGTTTCAGTGAACAGAAGCGTGAAGTCAGACGACCTTTGATTTGACATCCAGAAACCTCATTACCGAGCCGTGTTGACCCTGTTATTTCAACAAGTTATGTAACCCACAAAAACAGGCGCAGCCGCTGCCTTCACATCTCATCTGCAATTCTAAAGGTTAAAGTCATGTAAACCATTAAAAATTAACTGCTAAATCTCCCCTTTTATCTGTGGTCTGCTCGTAAATGGATCATCCTAGAGTGAAACCAGATCCAAAAAGGATTGGGATTTCTCAGCTAGAAGCTCCACTACACACAAAACATTTTTTTTAATTCTTTAAGAGTAAAGGATTGGTTAAAGCCCCAGCACAATGTCCTGTCTTCAAATGACTGGCAGCTATTTGAAGAAGTTGATGGCTCAGTGGGCTGTGACACTTGATATGTACTTGCAATGTCTTTGAACTTGGCTGACAGTCGTTGTGGGATGTCATCCGCCCTCTGTCTAGTTTCCATCTCTCCTGTCGCTCACACTGGCCACTGACTGTCCAGTTAAATAGAAATATAACAAAAGCTAACTTTTTCTTACAGAGTGTTCCTTTGATCATCAACAGTATTGTCTAATTTACAAACTTGAAGGGCTTTAGCCAAAGTTCTAAATCAGAACACAGAAACTTTTAACGATAGC
Source organism: Kryptolebias brasiliensis (assembly GCA_028566095.1). NCBI lineage: Eukaryota > Metazoa > Chordata > Actinopteri > Cyprinodontiformes > Rivulidae > Kryptolebias > Kryptolebias brasiliensis. Next base: position 13,496,057 of record JAOXNZ010000044.1, read on the forward strand.
TCAAAAAGGCAAGTGATGCTTTCAAAGAACTGTAAAACTAAATAAGATAGTAGAAAGCTGAACAGCAAATCTCCATAGCACAATGTCACCTCTTCTGTCCCGCCTGTGTGCACCGACGAGGTGGAGTAAAGGCAAAGAGTTAGGTTCTCGAATAATGAGTGAGATAGAGGGGTGAGCCAAGTAGCAACATTGGACTCCAAGGTGAACCAAACACCCAGTCCAAGACTATAACATCCTTCATTAGGCAACCCATCTCATTAAGCAAGTTTAGATAGGCTGCAGTGATATGGTAAAAGAAATAAGCCTTTATTTGGGAAGTAAGGCCAATTAGCATTTTCTTTGTGACATCCGTTCTAATGAGGAAACTGACTTTGACATACAGGCTCTATAGTCAAGCAAAATGACTCCCCACAATCTTTTGTCAGCTCTCCCTGGACTGTGTGCCCATCCCTGAAAATGTTTAGAATTCAGAGCATCTTGGAGGTAACATGAACAGCGGCTTTCTGTTTATGGAAAAGGTCAAAGTGTCATAAACCACTTGACCTAGCAGATAAGTAGGTGTGCAATGTTATATTCTTGAAATCATTCTACCTTTCTCCTTCCCACCCTTTCACCAAAGCCCATCTGAAATCGGCGAAACACTGTGTTACTGTCTCTTCAGCAAACAGTCCCTAATCCTATCACCTCATCTTCAGTCTACCAGTAATCCAGGACAGAGGGGACAATAGAGGACAAGGAGAATACAGACGTGGCAGAGAATACTAATATGTGAAAACATTTACAACATAAAATCATTTTATTGTATTCTGGTTTGTTTAGGAGGCTTGTGCATTTGCAAACTGTGATCCACCGCCACTTATAAAAACTATATAGAGAGCATGTTTAATCTTTTTTTATGGCACAACCTGGAACTGTGTTCAAACATCTGACTGTCAATACGTGTAATCTGAATGTTTCTCAGCCATGGATACAATCTTGACATTTGTTCTCAAGTGATCTTTCTTTCCGTAGATGTAGATTTGTTATGCATGTACGTGGATCTTTCTGCTATGCAGTTGTATGTGTTGCAACTGCCACCAACATCCCAAGCTGACAAATGTGAGCTTGTTTGCTGCTTCATGAGACGAAATAGTTCCATGTTTAAAAATGATCTTTTTATCTTTTTTTAAAAGGAAAAAGTCAACTTTTGCATGCATTGTAATCACCAAAGAAGCCTGAGTTAATGCATCATTTTAAACTTCCTTTTAGCATTTAGTTGCTTTTTAATTTTGTTTAATCATCTTGTTTGGCTAAATTTAGGAATTTAAACTAATATTTTGTTAATGGTAGTTTTTTGAAAACGACTGGGGTTTTTAGGCATTAAAAATAATCAAAAGGAGTTTGAAAAATCTTGTGAAAAAAAATGTTATGAAAAATGCCTTAAAATAGATCCACAACTACTTCATTGATTATGTATTATGGCTTACAAGGTAAATCCTTCCTCATATGTAAAAAAATAAATAAAAATATGGCATGCAGGCATTTTGTTGGCAGTATAACAGTTAACAGTTTGTGTCCATCAGCAGAAATACAGTGCTTTTGTTTTACCACCACACCAGGAAATGACACAAGAAACATTGAGGCATTTGTTATTTTATGAAACATATAAAGGCTCCAGAAGAAACACTGAGATTATTTGAGTTTGCAATTTCCAGAAAGGTTAAAGAGCAATGTTTTACACTTTATCGGGTTGTAACTTCTGTCAGCTCATGAAAAACTCTTGTGATCATTGTTGTGGGTGTTGCTAACCATTGCTGAGAGTCTCTTCTGCCCTCTGCTGCTTTCACCAGGTCACAGGTAATTTAAGGTTTAATTTAGCTGGTTGACAGCACTTCAGTCTGTGAGGAAATCAGAAAAAAATACATAGGGTGAAGCCCATAACCTACAGCAAAAGAAAAGGCCTCCTCAAGCTTTATGCCCACATTGTCAAAATATGTAAGAAGGTAAAATAAAAAGGGGGGAAAAAAACAAGTTTGACAAGACAGTGAAATGACAAAAAAAAATAAAGGACAGTTGTCCCCCACAGGAAAAGAAAACATGGGATAGAAAAAGAGAAACAGTAGATATTTTGCTCTTTGAACACTTTATTCATCTATTTGATCTGGCTAAAGCATTTTCTCAGTTCATAAAAGCAGCTCTGTTGATTAAAAGAATGATTTGGGTTCTGAATATAAAAAGCCTGTCTCTGTTTTTACGTCCCATCTTTTTTACTCTCCCTCGCCTTCTGTTCTTGCTTTGTCTTCATAGCCACGGGCTACGACTAAATAATTCTGTTTGAGATTTGTAAAAGTAAGGGGAGAGAAAGACATCTTGATGGGCTGAATGTGAAAACAGTGATCGCTTAAAGGTGAGAGGGATCTTGTCTGCCAGACTTTTTTGTGCCACAGATTCACAGAAAGGAGTTGAGACATTGTTTTGGTAGAGCATGAATGACAGTAAAGGAGTGAAGTGATGCATCTGTGAGATTTCCACAGCTGTGAAACAAAAGAAAGTTGCACATCTAGGACTGCAATTGGTCTATATCTTGGTTAGGGTTAAATAAACACTAGACCAAAATATGTAAAATTATGTTCTCTGACAGCTGGAGTTGAGAAGGCATTCTTTAATGAAATTTAATTGAACTGAGTTGTTTTTTTTCCTTCAAATACCTGTAAGAATCTTTCCCTGTGCTTTACAAATAATAGGTATCATGGCAAATGACATGGCAAACATGGGAAATGTTTCAGTACACTGGGGTAAAAGGTTTACCATAAACACAGTTAGAAGTGACATTAAAAATGCCTAAATTTGAAGATAAAGCATTGCATTCATCTATTCAAGCAGATTGTGTATTATTTTAGTTTTCTTCAAAATTGAAGTTATTAAAATTGAAAGAAGCACCATGTTATAACATTGGTATGCAGCAGCTTACATTGATCACATGATCTATGTTTATCTGCTCTGTTGGACGGCATGCAGCTGGAAGTGTGGGGGAATAAACATTCTTGACTATGTCACAACATGGACTTTGTGTGAGAAATGTGTTTTCAGAAAACATTCACCAGTTTGTCAGACATTAATTAGGTTGGTATGACTATGGTTTGTTTAGATAAATTTTTAGTAAAGACCATATGATTTATATTTCTATAGATTTCTGCCTCTTCAGACCTCGACTCAACAATAAGCCTCTAACTTTCTAGCTGAAAATTCAAAACATTAATGCCTACTAAGCAGAAGGCAACAAAAAGAATAAGGTTTCGGACTACTAGAAAGGCATATTAAGACTCAAGCTAACTGAAAAATGTCTTCAGGGTAATTTAGAAGACACCAAGGTGATGGTGCTCTGTTTTCCTGTGAAACTACACCTTCACAACTAGGACCTTAAAAAAGTGGTCATCAGATAAAAGGCTCTTGTTTTGACCACATAGACAAGGAAATGAATAAAAGTTAATCCTGATACATAAAACAGTCTTACAAACTGTAGGAGCTTCACAAATTTGACAAAATGTGAAAGAGCTGGTTACATATAGGTACCCCTAATTTGCTTAGGGCTAATTTTTGTTGTTGATTTTTGAAATTTTAAAATATGAATAACTAAAACTGCTTAAAACATTTTTTTTTAATATATCTGAATGTCTTTTACTCATCCACCTGTTCATTCATCCATTCATCTTCTGCTGCTCATGTGGGATCAGGTTACCAGGGCAACAACAACCTGAGCAGAGAGCTCCAGACCCCACTTTCTCCTTTACTTCTTCCATTTCATCTGCAGGTCTCTGAGGAGTTCCCAAACCACCTCTCAGAAATAATCTCTCCAGTAAGACCCAAGGTTGCCTGCCAGTGGGACATGTCCAAAATGCCTTTTAAAGAGGAAGTCCAGAAAGCGTCCTGACCAGATGCACAAACAACTTCTGCTGGCCAATTTCAATACGGAGGAGCAACTGTTATACTCTGAGGTCTTCTCAGGTAGCTGCATTTCTCACTTTCACTTAACTGTTCTCATTTTAGATCCCTAGTTGCACTCATCTACAGTTTGCAAGCTCTCAGCTATATTTTTATAACATCGTTTAATCAAATGATGGAGCTTATGAAGCTTTGTGGAAGTTCAAGCAAGCACCAGGTTTGTGTTAGTCTTAGTTTATTTGTGCAGTTGGAAACAACTTCTTTTCCACTTAACAATTACAGAAAAACCACATTAAGTTACCTTGTTTTTTCACATGTGATCCCATGTGGTCACGTTGTCCACATGAGATCACACAAGCATGTTGAAAATGTTCTAAAATCACCCAGGAAATATGTGTAAAACATGTGTTTCGCATGTTAATTTAACATTTTTTCACAGGTAAAATCATGTGATTTTTCCACACGTGACGTCGTTCTGGTTTTTGTGTCTGCGCTCACCCAGCCTTTTCTTGCACTAGAAACTGTTTTCTTGCTTTATATTTTGTTCACACAAATACTAGTTGTCAACATCAACAGCTATACTGTAATGGGGCCTCTGCCTCACCACATTTCTGATTTTAAATTAATATTAAGGAAAAAGAAAAAGACAAATCTCAGACTCTACAAGTAAGATAGCTCTCTAATAATAAACAGCCTGATGAAAGGTTTTCCTGTGCACAAATGCAAATAATGTACACACAAGCTCAAACTTTATATCAAGGTTGAAATTAAAAGACTGTGCTCCAGAGTATGACACCAATGAGGATATATATATTCGAACAAACACAAACACTTTCATCATTGACACTGCATTTAGATTTAAAGCAGGCTTAAGCAGAAAAGAAATAAAACGTGTTTTGCATCTGGCTGTAAAGTTACCATTTGATTACTTAGCCTCCTACAAGGGTTCAGTTACTTTTAGGCTGTGATAGCTTATAGTGTTTTTATTATGCACTACTTTATTGCTGTAAAAGTAATTGAGACTATTATTAACCGCAGTGACAGAAAAGGTCAAAAACTGTAAATTGCTTTAAAGTTCTTTTTTATAGTATCTTAATATAGTTATGAACATCCTTTCAGCATCAAAGTTTCTGCAGCATTTCCTTCTCTTCATTGATTCTGCCAGGAAGCAGAAAGCAAACACTGCTATTTAATAACTCTGCTTGTTGACTGAGGGGTACAACTGGAAACGCAGCCAGAGAAATCAAATGAAGACAAAAAAAGATTCTTTAGATAAGCCTGATTTGATTTTAGGGTGAGTTATTTAGTATGTTTCTTGAAAACGTTTAGTCCTTCTTTGTGAAATCTTGGTTAAAGTTGCCTGTCAGCTTGAAACCCTGACGTTATTTTTTATTTTTTATTTGGATTGCATAAAATTTTAAAATGAGTGCTTCCTCAGGGAACTGTTGAAAAATCAGAGACATTTTTGCTTTTCAATGTCATGGTTCGAGAAATGGAGTAACAGTGCCAGATATTGGTGGAGGGATGAGGTGGTTAGTTAGAGCTGATCCTCATTATTCATCCTCTCACTTCTGATCCCCTGTTACACTCATCATTCATCCATCACCCAGGAGAATGAAAGAAAGAACTTTCACATTTGCTTAATTCCCATAACGTGCCTCTTGATGCTTCTGAGGGTAATTCTATGTTTGTTGTTGCTTTAAAACACGATCCTGTGGTCCTCTGTAGCTCAGGGGGAAAAGGGACGTAAACATTGTGAGGACAGGGGTCTTAATTGGACCATGTACTTAAAATTTAAAATTGTGTTATATGAAACTCCCCTTCAAATACATGCAGTAGTCATTGCATACTGTTTAACCTGTAAACGTGATTGATCCAGAATGCATTGAATTTTTTTTTAGTTTTTTCTGATTCACAAAGAAAAGGAAATGTTTTGTAGCACAGCAGACTCATATTATTCTTCCTATAATTCCTTCTGTCAGCAGCTGTATCGTGGCAGTGCTGCATCACCAAGCAGTGATACTGAATGCTATAATTATCTGCCACATCTGTTGGCTGAACAGTTTCTGGTGACGTAGTAGAGGTTTCAGATGTTGCCTGTCAGACACCTGCTGATTTGATGATCAAAATAACAGCTTTGTCTTCTTTTTTTCATACTGGTATCATTTGTTTGGCTGAACCTATATTGGCAGAGTGAGCTACAGCAGACATGCATGGTGGCCACCTACAGCAAAACTGATCTCTGCACCCTCTCAACTGAATCGTGGTTGTCTCAGGGGAGGCTTTACCAGTCACAGCTGGACTGTTAAGCTGCAAGTTTCTCCACAAGGCAAAGATGTGCGATGTATGAATAGAATTAGAGAAGACCAAATCCCATTTCACCCCTGCCCTTTAGTCCCACCTCTACATATTGTAAAGAGGTACAGGTGTCCCGATTATTTTGTGATGTAAAGGCAGAGGTAAGTTTATCTAGTTATTCAAACACAACCTTCTGAGCTCCGCTTGTAAAGAAACTCACAAATGTCTCTATTAAGACATAATTTACATGTCTAATTTGATGGATTACAATGTATTGTATTTGATATTATTGTCACTCTTTTTTAAAAATAGCAAAAATTACTTTGTGTTTCTCCATTATATTTTACTGTGACACCCATTGAAGTCGAATTCTGCTGGAAGTGAGATACAGTAAGTAGTTACACAGCGCATATGGGCATATCGATGTTCTGTCTGTTTATGTGAAAACATAATGGTTTTTTGAAGGGGTGTCCCATTTCATAGAGGTATATTTCAACCACTGCAAATAGTAGAGGTATGAGATTCAGCCAAACTGTACAACCAATTTGACTGATTTCACATGTAGCAGCATTTTCTGTTTCTTTATTTCCATTTACATGAATCATTCACTAGTTTATTTGTTTTTCCATCACGGGTGTAAAGTTTATGAAAGGTTTTAGCCTAAGCTGAGTGATATTAGCACTACTTCAGAGACCCATGATGTTTACTTAAGAAGCTTTTCCTTGGATTGAGTCAGGATTTAATATGCCTGTATATCAGTTTGTTAATTAGTTAATTAATTTAGCAACAGGTGCGATGAAACAGACATAAAGTCAGAATGACAGACAAAGGAAGCCTGGCTGTTAAATCTTTATAGTTCCCTGAAATGCAAATCCCTCCTCGTATAAGTATCTTAAAACTATTTTATGTGTTTATTTTTACTGCAACATTATTTTAATCTAAACATATAACCTTTTTCAGATGAGAAAGATAAATTGGGACGTCCAGTTTGTATGTGACGTGACTGACAGATTATATCTTCACCTGTATTTCTGTCCATGGTGTGGAAGCTGCCGTTTCTTCTCTCTTCACAATATTTTGTGACAGAGTGATGGAGCAGCACATTGAGGGTCTTGTTTTTGAAGCGGAGCCTTTTTCCTCTGAGGTTCTTGTGTTGGAGGCAGCTTTGTGTCACAGTCACAGTCAATACACAGTGCTCTCCATCTCCATCATCTCAGCTCCATGGGGACAAGGAAGGAAAAGTTTGTCCAGAATTGCATGTGTGTGTGTGTGTGTGTGTGTTTGTAGCTTATGACTGTTGCTCCTTTTGTACTATAGTAAAGGCTAGAAAGGAAAAGTGCCTGTTTGCTTGTTGTTGGTGCTGTGTGTGTGTTAGAAAATGCATGTTTTTCTCTCAGATGGTATATTTGCATGCCTTTGCGTTTTTGCATGTTGAAGAACACTGGTGTGTGGGGTGTGTGGGGGGGTGCATGTGCGTGTGTGTTCATCATTCTTGCAGCTCTCTGTGGTATTCTCCTCCTCTAACTATCATCCGTCTGTCTGCTATCTGTCCAAACTTAAAGCGCCAGTTGTTTTCTAAAAGGCCTCTGGGAGGAAGAAACAGAAACAACTGGGCGATTACGCTCCTTCTTTTATCCGAGCAAAGTTGTTCTGCTCCTCCCTGTCTTGCTTTTCTTTTAGGAGGTCTTTGCTGTGAGGCTTTTCTCTTTCTGCCTTCTGGAGATTTCATTTATCCATGTGCTTCTAGACTATTTCTCTCTCCCACGTTTTCTTCTCCCTTCATCAAATGAAGATGTTGACTTTCCATCTCAGTAAACACTCTCCCTCTTTTTTTCTTTGCCTTTCTCCATGATCTATGTCTCCTTTTCTCTCTTTTTGAGTTCTCGCAGTTAATTAAAAAGGTTCAAATTCATTCCAGAAGATTCTTTCTGTAAGACTGCCTTATCTTATCTAGCTTACTGCAGCTAAATATAAGTTTTATACCCAACAATAAGTATGGGCATGAAGATTTTTTTACATTTACTATACTTTTTGTACATGCAGACTGCAAATATACATATATATGCACAATATATATTGTATATAATCAATTAATTTCTTGTAAACTTCCTCTATCTTTATTTATAGGTACCTGGCTAATTGTAATTCTACCTCCAGAGTTTGCAATCTTCCTGATTTCCCCTGGTCATTACTATTCTGCTCAGATTTTCGAGCTGATAGCCTGCTGCTCTCTACATTTGGCTCAGATTCGTCTGATTATGAATAAACAATGTGGCCAATCATAGGGCATCCATCAGAGTCACAAGAAACACACACAGATTCACCAAACCACCCCCAACACCTCTACTACATCCTGCTTGGATGATACCTGTATACATGTTCACCTGAGAGATAAACATGTGACTTTGTGTTGGATTGCTTAGCATTTGAGTCTTGGTCTGTATGTTGACAAGTATTTTTACTGTAAAAGATTTATTTTTATGTCTTTGCTTTGCTTTGTTTATTCACACACAGTCTCAGATCACTGAAAATTAATTGTTAGAAAATCTCAGTCACTAATTGGCCCACCTGAAATCAGGATTCAGGCTTTTCTGAGCTGGATAAAGACCACAATGCACAGCTGTCATCCTAAAACAACTGAAATTTCAAAATGTTGTAGCAATTTATCCAAATGCTGTTTTTAAAACCTTTGTGCTGTTGTCCGTTTTGCATTACGTGGTTATGTACATAGGATTTTATGGTTATTTGTAAGCACAAATAGTGACAGCAGCAGCTAGCTTTAGCACTTTTGTTGCAGCATTTCTGGCAGAAATGTTAAAATATTTTCTGCTGAAATAACAGTGTAATGTGAAACTGTGATTGCAGCGTAAAGGTTTATAAAATAGTTTTCCCATAAGCTGCTTTAAAATCTTTTGGACTGGAGCTATCTTAAGGCGGGAGCATCAATCCAGTCAGAAATAAACTTTATTTCTCTAAACTGAGATTGTTCAAAGAGCTATCTACAACAGCTCCAATATTAATTCTTCCACAGAACCCCACTTCAAAGGATCTGAACTATCCCTTTAATATTTCAAAGCACAGCTGAGTTACTTAGTGTCTCACTAGTGTCAGTTCTCGAACGCAGCACAGGTAGCTTGTCAAGGAAACATTGCTGACCTTTAAGTCAGTCGTTTCTTGAGGTAGAGCCACCATGTGACTGTGTGATTTGATTTAATTATTTATGTAGCACAGAAACTTTTGTCTAAGCTGTCCAAAAGATCGCTATGCTGACGTAAAATTGTCCAGTGCACCATGAGCTGATCAGACTCATTAAAATTCACAGGTGACACATAAAACAAAATTAAAAGCAGTCCCAGCTGCTACATTAGAAAAGTGTTTTATTTTTTTAAAAACAAATCCTGGACCTGTTCCACAAACTGTTAATGAAGGCTGATTTTGTTGGTCCCTCGGCAGTGAAGCAGCAACCATTAATTCACACCAAAAATGGGATTACCCCCACAGAAAAAGTGACAGTAACAGGTGTTTGTGCACACTGCTGTGGGACTCTGTGTCACAACAAACCATTTGGGCAACAATATTGAGGTCATCTCACACCCAAGGAAAAACATCAAGCGTATCTGGGGAGGTCTGTGGGTATAGAGGGAAAAATCTGGTAAATGAGGAAATCACTGCATGTACCAATGCAAATCCAGTCCTGAAGAACAGACCATCCATCCATCCTCGGTGCCTATCTCCAGCAGTCACTGTGCGAGAGGTGGGGGACAAGTCCATCGCAGGGCCACATAGAGACAAACGAGACAAACAACCATTCACACTCTCACTCACACCTAGGGACAAT
>JAOXNZ010000044.1:13515268-13526074 GCA_028566095.1 Kryptolebias brasiliensis
TATTAAGTCACCCTTTAACAATAAAATAAATAAATAAAAATATCACAAGATAAAAAGATAAAGCTTTCTTTAGTTGGTCCAAATCTCATATTTAATATTGTTCAGTGGAGACAGACGTCAAAATGAGCCCTTTTCTCAGTCATCCAGGACACTGCAAAAGCCAAAAGTTAAAAATGTTTTAAAAAGATGTTGTGAGGTCAAAAGTCAAAGTGCTGTGATCCGCCTCTGGCACCAATGTGACTTTAACCTGTCAAAACATCTCCACTCCATCAGCTTGTGGTGTTTTTCTCACGTTGCTTCTTTTTGATGTTGCTGCTTTTTGGGATTGCCACATCTATCACTACAATTTTCTCACTAAAAGAAATATGACTTTTAGACACTGTTCCTCTTCTAAGAAAAAATGTGAACCCTACCACTTCTTCTTCTGCCCTCTACTTGTCGAGATATCTCATTTGTTCCAAGGAAACGCCACACGCCATGAGGGTGAAATTTAGCTGACCTTCGCTAAAGCAGCACTTATAATTTGTTTAGAAACTTAGCATTTTTCTTTAGGGTTTAGAGAGTAATTTGTCAAGAGCAGTTTCCTCTAGGGTGATACAGAGCATACCTTACATGTTTAATTTTCCAGTAGAAGATACTGTAAATGTTGAAGCAAGTCTTACCAAGGTAGTCCTTGAGTTTTGCATCTTGATGAGTCTTGGTGCATTAGCCCCTGGCTTTGGATTTAAAAGTTGTTCTTGTGCATTAATATTTATTGGAAAAATGTAAACCAAAGGAATAACACATAGACAGTCTTAAAGTGGTGGTGCTGAAATTTAAATTACTGATGTTTAGCAGTAAAATTTTAAGCTGTAATTTTTGTCGCTTTTCTCAAACAAGCAGACAGGAGTTGCAAAGTTGAGGAACAATAAGTCAGAGCTTTAGCCAGAAGAGCCGAGTTCAGCTTATTATACCAAAAATGTCAATAACTCCCCTTATCAGTGCAAAAATGTTTTTTTGTTGCTGTAAAAACCTGGAATATTCTGTAGCATCAAAATGAAACACATCTACCAATTGTTATTTTCTAAAGAAAACCCTACTGAGACCATATTCTCTAGACACATAAATTAAAAGAATTAAAAACTCATTGTTTTTTTACGTATCTCTGACTTAAAGCCCTAAATTTTTGATGATCAGTGCTCCCTTTTGTTCAAGCGAATTGCCTATAAATTGTTTTTAAGTAAATCTTAGAGGAAGGCATTGAAGGCATTTTTCTTACAAAATTGTAAATAATTGAATTGTTTTGGGTTCAGGTTTAAGATGACCTCAATACCATTTGTATTTAAAATAAGCCTCAGTGAAACAGGTGTCTGAGTTACCGGCCTGTCTCTCTGGTGTATGAATGCTTCTCTCATGACTGTGTTTCTTCCCATTTAAAGAAGCAACTTCAAGCAATGCTATAGTGAGTTGAAGGAAATCTCACTGGCCAAGATTTCCATGGTGTGTCACAGGTTTAAAATATGTTATTACTGAACTACATCACAGCATGGGTTCAGATGTTAGCATGTCTAAAGGTAGTTACAGGAGGGGAGACGAGGTAGAATTATTCAGCTCGAAATGCATAGAAATGAGTGCCTCTGGTTCAGGAAAAAGTCACGTGCTGTGTTTACACGCACGCTATACGACAACATTTAAATGATTAGAACCTAAGTGTGCTGTTGGCATGCACTCCCGTCATTCAGACAGTATAATGTAAAATGAACGAAAACTCAGAAATGAGTCTTGTAGTGCAAAAATCACAGAGGTCATGCTGATAAAAGAGCTGCAGAACAACTGATCGTCAATCTACCCTATCACACGCTGCAAGGCATTCATTAATGCACATGAGCACACACACACTTGTGCACAGGAACATAAAACAGATTCACAGATGCATTAATCGGGACTGTGTCTCAGTGGACCAGTATGCTAAAAATGTAAACAAGAAACTCACAAAACAGCAGAGTTCAAAGATCAAGAATGGAGACTAAAATCAGCCATTGCTCTGAGTGGCCAGTAACTGAGGTTTGGATAATTTTCTGTAATTAATTAAATCTTTTTGAGCATGTTAGTATAAATATGCATTCCTGCCTCCCTTGACATTATTTATCATCTCCGATCACACAGAAACCCCCTGAGATGTGTGAAAGGTGCGCTGCTTCCGTCTGTGTATGTATTTTGTCTGCAGTGTGTCCTGTTGGGAGTTTCTTTCCTCCTCCTTGATGTCTGTGACTATACATTTCAAAGAGTGAAGCACATGCTACTGTGATATGCCCTCAAATCATATCTCTGGCCCAATAAAAGCTGTAAAGTAATTGTGGAACTAAAGCCCTCCTTCCATTTCTCATTTTCTCCTTCAATCTAACTGCAATCAAGTAAATCTCAGGTGGGACTGGACTGGTGGGCACTTGTGTGTATGGCACCTCTTCTAATTAAGTCTTCAGGTTCCCTGACTTTATTGTGCTGTGCACGCACTCTGTGCAGAGCTGGCAGTAATAATTAAAGCCAAGCCCTCTTCTATGGATGTGTTTTATTCCCTGATTTAATTGCCTTTATTAATCAGAAAAAAAGACGCAGGAAAAATCCTAAAGAGAATAAATCTGCAGGTTAGTTAATCGTTTTTAGTTCACAGCTGCAGTGATACTTCGTTGTGCTTTTGCAGCATGTAAGCAGATGTAATAATAATAATGAGTAATGAGAGAATTACTGGAAAAAAAAAAGATGATTCCAGCACCTACTCTAAGTTAACGACCATATACTTAGCAACAAGAGATGGAGAAGAGACAAAAAGCTTGTTGGCGTTTCGGTGGTGTTGCCGGAGCAGGAATTCTCAGGGGCTTTTTACCGACAATTACTTGTATTTCCTTCAAGGGGGGAAAAAAACACAACAAGGAGAAGAAATCAGTCAACAGTACCTGCAGAAGAACAGATAAGCCATAACGGTGGACTGCGTTTGAACTGGATGAATAAAAAGAATCCCAGCGAGTGTGTGTTTGAAGGAGCCTTACAGCTTTGAATTTGTTGTTTGCTTTCCCGCTCATGAAACAAACAGAGCCACACAGCTCACAAGCAGGCACCAGGCTGTTTTAGGCTTCAGACCTTTGTGTGTCATCTTTCTGTGCCGTTCCAACTACCAGGCAATTTAAGGGAACAAGAACAGTGAAGCGCTGGAGACAAGAAGGAGAGAAAAGACAGAGGCAACATAAGTTTGACCCCAACTCTTCACTTGTCAGTCAAACATCTGGAGTAAACCCCTGGAGGAAGCAGCCTGCCAGATCCCATTAATTATTCCCCACAGTTCTCCTTCTCTTTCTGACAGCCTGACAATTGGCCACAAAAATATATATTTAATCAAAATAAGAATCGGTCTACTGACGTTAAAATATGATAAAAACTAAAACTCAACAGAAAATGTACCCAGTTTATCTGCCATTTGATTTTTAACGATAATGTATTTTAAATTCTGTGTCACTTTAATGGAAACTTTCATGCTGATTAACTTGAGACACCAGATGGTTTGTTTAAAAAGAGCAATTTAAGAAGTTATCATTAGAAACTTAGCACTTAGACAGCTTTTTTATTCTTAAAAAGGATGAACCATCTGCCACAGACTAAAGCTATTTTCAACCAGTCAGATCAGCCAATAATGAACTTAAAATGTTGTCAAAGACTGAAGGAAAGACAAAACATTAATTTAATTTAAAAAGTCGTCAGTGTTCTTCTGTTCTTTGTCAGATGAAAAATTATTTATCAGTTCAAATTGATTATATTTTACAGTAACACTGATGCTAACCTGTTGATTAACCACTTTTGAATATAGTGTTCATCATTTAAAGTCTTTTTATAGATATTTACAAAGGGTTTCATCAAATAAAAAAAAATGAATTGCACATAGAACACAGCTAAGATACTTTCTCTTTTTTTTTAAACAATATATATGCACAGTTTTTTAATTACTCCAGTTTACCATCATTTTATTTGTGCTTCTGTTGAATACTTGGTGCAATTAAATACTCTAGAAAAACAAAAAGGTTGTATGTATTGGTTCAACTTCTCATCTGAGTATTGTTGAACTAATACCTGTTGGATTAAGTATAATCTGCATAAAGGTATGACCCTAAATATTAGGTCTTGAAGAAGGAAAACACAATGGTTGAGAAAATGAAAGATATTTTGCTTAAAGATTTTTATTGCATTTTAAAAGATGTACGAGTGGCTTTTATAATAATAAATAAAATTGAAAAGGAGTGGAATTACAGTAAGTGCCAAATTATGTGTTGTTCTGACACTACCAGGTCCAATTGCAATTCAAACTGTTAAGGAAACTTGACCACCCTGATTAAAATGACGAAACCACCAGAATAATAAAAAAGTAAAAATCCTTCTCTCATATTTGATATGTTTGGTAGGTTTGACTCATGAACGGTAAGTAGTCTTGCCTGAGCAGCTGTGTCTGATTTTATTCTGTGCTTTTCATCGACACTGAAACAAAAAGGCTCCAAAACAAAGGCCCTAATGAAGGCTGTGCTCTACTTCGGTTTGTCGAGGTCTCATTAACAATTACGAACGGGTAGAAAGACGGCAACAATTTCTGCATTAGGGAAGAGAGTGGCTCCGAATGCTTCTCCATTCAACAACAACCAGGCAACACAAACAGCTCGGTGAAAGCATGTGTAAATCTGCCCAATACAAAGAGAAGCTAATTAGTAAATGAGGAGCAGCTGTGCCGTCGAATGGCTGATAACAAGGGCAGGCAGCAGAGTAGGTTCTCAGTCCCATCACATCACCCTAGTTGACAAATGTAAACATCTATTGCTTAAACACAATCAACTATGGGCTGTACTCTGAAACATTTACTCCTTAGCCCCTGTCATTCTGGAGGTCCCTGCACTAGGTCAGTGTTTGCTTTAAAAATGTGACCAATAGCATGTTTTAATACATTTACAAGGGAGGCATACTTGGGAAGGCAACTTTGATGACAATGAGCACTGTGCTAAATTTCTATGCAACAATATTTGATGGAAATACAATTGAGGATTTTTAGAGCAGGTTTGTTAACTTTGGAGTCACTGACTCATTATGTGCTGAGATTTACTCTTAACTTTGTAGTTTTGATTAGGTATTAAAACATAATACTCTTATTTTCTCAATCTTGGAGTGCTTGTGCAGCCATGTTCATCACTATCCTGTCTCCCGAAAAAAAACAAAAAAAAACTGTAAAGCTATTTGTGAGTAAAAAAGGCTCCTTAGCTCTCCACTGTCATAACAAAATCCATCAACTTAGCAGAAATATGTTTGTGTGTGTGTGTGTGTGTGTACATAGACCAACACAACATCTGTGGTGTGTTTCGTTAACTATTGTTTTCAGAAATTGAATTCAGTTCTTCATCTCATCATTTTTTGGCAATTTGGATACGAAGTCTGAGTTGTTCTGCAAATTTTGTTACTGTGAGAAGATGCATTTGCATGACAGAGGCAGCATAGTAACTTATGTTTCAGCTTCTCCAGTTAACCAGTCGAACACCAATGTCTCTGGCATTTTAAAATGGCTGATTTAGTATCTCTAGCCTTATTGTTGTTACTCTTAATTTTAGGCCCAAGTGAATCATTTAACCCTGGTTTCTTAGAGTTTAAGTAAATGGGCGAGATGTTTAGTATTATAACATATGTTGATGGGACCGACACAGAGAGAGACAACCATACACTTACATCTAAGGTCAATTTAGAATCTCCAATTAACCTAACATGAAAAGGGGAAACTCCACACAGAAAGGCCCCAGCTGAGAACTGAACCTCCATCAGTGCCAACCACCACACCACAGTGCAGCCAATAAAAATACCAATTAAAGACAAATTTATGATCCTCATCAGTGTTTCAAAAACAGGACAGTGTTTCAAGACAAATTAATTAGGTCAGCCAACATGATGAATTACCTTCTTTAAACCAAACAGCCAAAGAGCTTGTTTAATGCGCGTGTGACCTACAAAATGTGTAAAGTCAAAACCCATAGAGATGGAAATGAGGACCTAAAGGATGTCACAGAAGAAGTTAGAGAGAGAGTTGTAGTTTTGCAAGCCAGTGACTTCCTGTCATGATGTCGCCTACAGGGACTTGAAGGACGTGTGACAGAGACTGAGAGGATAGCAGTATCCCCCCACAGAGCAGAAAGACCCACTCAGCATGAAATACATCATGTAAGGCATTTGTGCAGACATGTAAGGCACACCAGTCTGAATAATATAGACTGTCCGTGCGCATGCTCACTTCTGCCTGTGTTCGCACACATTCACTGATAAAGGATGTCAGGATGTTTGTATTTTTGACTTCAGAACTGCCTAAAATCCAAAAAACAACACCACATTTACATGTTAAATCTGTAAAGAGACCAAGTTCCAGCAAAGCTAGAATGAGCTGATGACTTATTGATGCACAGGGACCTGGTTCCCAACGTATTCAGATTGTGCGTTTAGCTCCTTGCCCCATTACGGGCAATATTAAGCATAAGGGCTCAGGGCCCATTTCCAAAGAGCCAGCCTGTAATGAGAGATCAGAGGCAAGGTTTATCATGGACAATAAAACACGAGAACTCTGTTCCTGTTAATAAGACCCCGAGAGGATTGGAGTAGGGCAGGAAAGGCATAGGACCCTTGGATCAAAGAATACAAGAGGAAGAGAAAGGAAGAGGAAAGGAATGGCAAAAAAGAGAAAATATGGACAAAAGCAGTAGAATGAACTGATACAAGTTACAAAAAAAAAAAAAAAAAGAGAAAAAAAGTCTCAAAAAGATCAGAGAGTGGTAAGACTTACGGGGTTTTTAAACTCATTTTTACACTTATTTGTTTTAATCTTCTCATTTTTGCCCTCAAATGTCCTTTTTGAATTAAAATGGAAATATAACAGTATTTTAAAACTTAACGCAGCAGCAAACAACTATTTAATATGTGAAGAAAAGTGTGATGAAATTCTTACCAAAACATGCAGCTTATTTTCTCCTTGTGTTATATAACTGAGATTATATCTTTTTTTTTTTTTCTTTGTTCACAGACACTTTTCTCTATATTTACCAATATAAAATATGATTGGACACATGTATTCCAAAGAATCTCCAATCCGTCCGTCCAGGGTGTATCCCACCTCCTGCACACTGACTGCTGAGACGGGCCCAGCCCCCCTCAGACCCTTAACAGGCCAAAGCAGCTGCAGAAAATGAGTGAGTGAGTAAGTGCGAGGTCAGAAATGAAAACATGACTGTGGAGCAGCTGCACTTGATGTGACAGGAACCTTTCCAATTTATTTTGATTGGCCGTGCTCTATGCAGACCCCGAGTAAAATTCCCCAAGGTAAGTATGTATTCTCTCTAAGACTGCCAAATTCAAAACATGTCATGCTTTTGAAAAGGAAACTAGAAAAGAAACAAAAAAAAACAATCATTTGAACAGACATGTCTATTAGGTTTAAGTTCAAGATGTTTTGAAGTTACCATACTCTCATGAAGAAATCCTTCATTCTACAAACATGCTTTTAATAAGCATGTCAGACTATAAGTTGAGCCAATAAGCTATTTAAAATAACTTCAACCTACGTTGTTCGCATTTTGTTGTGGCGTGTATTTTCGTACGATCCCCATCAGCAGCTTCACCGCACCCCTGCTGTCTTTATAAACCCACCCACACTTTATGGTGCACTGAATCCACGTTAACAGGCACAGCCCCTCCGATCGGTATGAGCTTTACACTGATGCAGATGAGTAATAAACTGACAGAAAGAACGGCGGTTGCCCTGGCAACCCAAATCACCTTTAAGTCAAAAACATTGCCATAGCTTCTGATTTCTCAACTGGCGTCTTTGATCAAATACGAGGCCGCAGATGAAGATGAGCAACTGATGTTGAATTTTAAAAGAACATATAGCACTGAGCTGTCTGCCTTAAATATAAAGTGTTGAATTTTTATAAGAAAGTTTGCTGTACACGAGAACAAATATTTGGAAAAAAAAATAAACTACATGAAAGGTCCAGGGTGCCTGTATGATTAAAGAAAATAGAAGATGGCATGAGTCTGTCATTACCAAGGCCTGGACATTTCACTGTATGGAGGCTCTTTGGGCTAGAAATATTTATTTTTTCTATGACAAACAGATGGAAATAAAGCAATCTTCCACCCACAGTGGCCATAAGCAAATATGCATATAAAGAGCAATCATGCGCATTTGTTTAAACAGAAAATTACAAAAAAACTAAGACTCATTAGTCAACATATATTTACAAGATAATAACAGGGCTTTAGTGGATGTTGCTTCAAAGATATTCATTGCAAAGTATGAAATTAAACAAATCAAAACGTTATCCTGAACTATATCACATGTTGCAGTTTAAAATAATTTACTACAATAGTTTTCTAGATATATTGATATGCAATTCTGAAATGTGGGTCCACACTAAATATAAACAAAGCACTCGGCTGAATCCATCAAAAACCACGAGGAACCTTGAGTCACATGATTGACCTAATTAGGCTTGCCGTAGTCAGTGTAGACAAACAAAGATGTTAGAATAGGACAAGTGTAGAAACTCAGAGAAGATGTTTAGGTTAACTATAAGACAAAACATGAAACAAAAGAGAAAGATCAAGAAAGACAACTTTCAAGAATAAATATAGGGACATAAAGACAGAGCTCAGCATTCAAATACACACCGTTTTTGTGAAACTTTGTTTAGATCGCTAAGTTTACCGTTTCAACCTATCTTTTTATCTGCATACTTCACTCAACAGATCTGAGCATAAATATGTTCCAATTCATCAAAGTTATTGGACTCCATTCCCAAATGGCTCTTCCATGAACATTGCCATTGTTGCTCTTTTTTAAGTCACTTCAGCTCTTTCCATAGGTAAATAAATGCACGTAGTTGTTGGCATACAGTCACAAATTTTGCATACAATTGTTTAATTGAAGGATACATTAACCATGGATATGAGAAATATTGTGCAGATTTTCTTTCTTTTTTATTATTATTTTTTTATTGTTCTTTATGACTTTGCAATGAGTACCTTTAAAAAACAGAGTACACAAACATCTCCAAATGAGTTTGAGAGGACACAACAAGCAGTTACTGCGACAGATATCTAACAGACAGATTAACACGTTAGTAGAGAATCTTTAAATTGAAAAGAAGATTTAGTTCAGTTTTTCCTCTCTGCTAAAAGGAATAAAGTTTACAGACTCTGGAGACTGCGTGGAGCTTCCTCGTAAAAGAGTGAAATCCCATTACAAGGCAGGACTTTCATGCACTGTGGCTTTCCTGCACATAAAAGCACAATGACATTACCTATAATTCTATTGTTGTAGTTTATTAAAACATCTCTCGGATTTCCTCATTCCATCCCCTAGTTTTGCTTTTAAACTCCACAAATCAGTCGAGAAGTTCTTTTCCTACAAGGTTACTTTTCTACATAGATTTTCTGTCAGCGGAAATTTAAAATTCATAAACAAGGCTGACTCCTCTGCCCACGTCAGTCTGGAAGGCAATCTTTATGCTGTTCTCACTTCCCATCCTGTGCGTCCCTAATGAAGCAGGATTGATAGCATGCCGGCGGAAACACAGCTCACCTCATCAGCGACCAGCCAGGGGAGGGACACCCTCCAATAAATAGCCCAGTAAACACACAATTAAGGGCCCACATATCACTGCTCCGTTATTACATCCTACCAATTAAGCATCAGGGGCAACCTCCTCATTTGTATCGCTTTACGCATGTAATCAGTAATTTTGTAATGATCTGCTGAGTCTCTGCTGCAGGCTCAATAACCAGTGCAAGGGTGAAAGTGGGTGGTGCTGATGGTGGAGAGTTTGTCATCTTCAAGTACAGTAAAAAAAAAAAAAAGAAAGCATAGTGTTTAGGCTGATATGTGATGAGACTTTCCTCTGGTTCTTTTACAAACTAAACAATATTTACAGTTTCTAAGTGTACAAAAAGTATGACATGTTTTATAGAACTTTGTTAGCATTAAACCAAGAAGCAGAAGCATCTGCAGAATAAGGGAAGAACAGAGCTCACCTACACACTGTACACTTACTGTAACATTGACATGGTTTCTGAAATATTTAAAGCCTTTTATATGGGTTAAAAAGAGAGTCAAAACTAAAAAGGCACAAAACAAATGTACATATTCTCGTAAATGTGAACATCTCAAGCTTCAGCTGTCAGTCTGTGCTCTACGTTCGTTGGATTTTTATTTTTGACTGCCATCTAGTGTAGCAGATTGGCAAGTGGATGGCTGACAATCAGGTAAGCTTTCATGCTGGATTTGTGTAGATAGGATCTTTCTTTTTTTTACTATTTTGTCAAAGTACATGTCAAACAGATATTTTTGTGAGATTATTTGTGAGTGAACTCTTGTAGCATACTGTATGTAGAATGGATAACTAAAGTATACGAAACTAAAATACTATAAGCATAGTTTTTGTTTTAATGACAATGCTGTCCTTCTGGGGCTAAGTCATTCCCACTTACTCACTCATTTTTTGTACCCGATGCCATTCTTCTCAGGGTCACAGAGAGCTGGTGCTTACACTCAGGAAACAACAGATAAATGGAGGGGTACACCCTGAGCAGATCCCAGTCCATCCCAGGACAGACAGACACAATGCATGCACACACTCACACCTACAGTATATGGTCAATTTAAAATCTCCAGTTATAACCTAAAATGCCCCTCCCTGGGCTGCCACCTTATCGTGGTGGAGGGGTTTGAGTGCCCCAATGATCCTAGGAGCTATGCTGTCAGGG
>JAOXNZ010000044.1:13565977-13584124 GCA_028566095.1 Kryptolebias brasiliensis
TCCACCAATGAGACAGTTGGAGGTTCAATTCCACCAGTCTGCCACAGGTCGAAGTGTCCCTGGGCAAGACACTGAACCCCTCACTGCCTTCGATGTATCCCCCCTCGGAGTATGAATGTGATCCAAAGCACTGATTAGCCTCTACAGAATGATTTATTCAGGTTAGCTTGGTAGAGATGCGGTAGAGTGCTGTATGAATGTGTGTGGACGTGTAAATGAGGGCACAGATTGTGTTGTAAAGTGCTTTGAGTAGCCTGGTTGGCTATATAAGTACAGTCCATTTATGTTCTGTCACTTACTAACAAATGAAGAGTGTACACACCCATTGTGAAGGTTCTTGTCACCCCAGTACACCCACTGAAAATCATCGAGTCAAGATTTGTTGTGGTGGTGACAGTGGAAAATCACAGCAAGTGAAGGGTGTGACACAGATGAGATCATCCTAGATGATTATGAGAGATCTGCACAACATTTTCTCACACAATGAGGAAGCACATGTATGCACCATCAGCAACAAGCCATGTAATTTTTTTTAAAGTATTAGAGTCCTTTGTTCATATCGTAGTTGGTTTTATAACAAAAAGCTGTAGTCACGCATAATATCAGCATTCAACATACTGTATTATGTTTAATTTTCTGTAAAATTGTTAATCTATCTCTTTTAAGTCTGCCTCAAAGCAATCCTCTATTTTTTGTAATCAGATTACTCTAATTTATGTAAATGCGGCCAGTTGTAACCCAGCTACGGTGCGCTGCAGGATCCGACCTGCCAACACCTACCGCCTTACACCACATCAAGTAAAACTCATTAAAGGTCACTACAAACACAAAACTCTTCGCCTTTTTTACCCATTATAGCTGCTGAGAGAAAAACTCACTTCAAACTGTCACTTCATGACCACTTTTAGTCTTTGTGTATAATGCTGTCGGGCAATATATGTTTTTATGCTGTTGCTGTGTCAGGGATTTCAGCTCAGAAGTTACCCTGTTTGCCTCTAAACTAATCAGACTGGTTCAACTAGAAAAAGAGACTGAAGGAAGGAGGCACAAGGAATTACTCCTGAGAGTGGGGATTTAAATGAGTGAAAGGAAAAGAACAGAAAAAAGTAGCATAGAAGGGAGTGTCAGCAGAAACAAAACATGGTATTCTGGGAACTGGGCCAAAGACTACTGAAAACTCCAGAAAGCTAAAGACCTGGGAGGTTACTGAAGCAATTACTTTGGCGATTTATGCCCTTGTGACATTATGAGAAATACAGCATCATGCAAACAAGAAAATCTTACAGAGTAGAATCATTTGTTTAATATCTTAAAAGGATAGTCTAGTCATGTTTGAAGTGATGTTCTGTCAATTAGTTATCAATAGTTAATACATATAGCTGCAAAAAGGAACTGTAATATACAGTGCCTATAAAAAGTAGTCACCCCTTGGATATTTTGCCCTTTTATTGCTATTATAAATCAGTCATGGTCAATATAAATTGGCCTTTTTGACAAAAAAAATAACTGAAGGAGTTACAAGCGTCAGCAGGTGAGATGGGAGAGACTGTCCATACAACACAGTTGTTCTGCAGACAGCATCGTATTATCCTCCTATTTGCACGGTCACTCAGTCTGAGAGGACGGCCTGCTCTACACACGTCCCATATCCCACCCACTTCTCAATGATGGATTTTACAGAATTCCTGGGGATGTTTAGGGCCGTTTTATATCCATTTGTATCCATCCCCTGCACTTTTCAATAACCTTTTCTCTCCAGAGGGATGTTTGCAGGAGGTATCCTAATTAGATACCTGAACCATCTCAACTCAACACTTTCAGTTCAAAGGAGCAGCACTTCTGCTCCTCACCCTATCTCCTCTCTCTGAAGCTGAGCCCAGCCACCCAGGGAGGAAGCTAGGAAAAACCACAGCAGAGCTTTGAACCTGCAACCTTCTTGCTGTGAGGCAACAGCTCTGACCACTACTCCACCGTATAAACTTTATGTATGAAAATAAGTGCATATCAATCCAAATAACAAAAGTAATCTTATGTCTGTAAATATTGAAGATGTCATTTAAAAATAAAGCTGTTTTTACAGCTAATATCATCCATCCATCTATTTACCTCTTTACCAGTTTCTTGCTGTTCAGGGTTGTGCAGCTAAAATCTTAAAACAAAATTGACCCTAATGTTGACGTCTTAAAAAGTACAGAATTCCAATTTTGTGAAGCCACAGCTTGAAAATCATTATAAAATGGTGGCTATCCAGTGATTTCTTAGAATAAATATATATATTTTAACTTTTTGTCTGTGTTTTATTTTTAAAATAGCTATATTATACTTCCCTGTGGTTCTGAAATAGCTCTTTGACAGAGGTGTATTTTACACTAAGAAACAAATGAACCACCTAAAACCCGTATTGGGATTATGGGATTTGATATTTAATGTTCTACAATCAAATAATAATTAAAAAATGTATATATATTTGACAGTGAGACAGGTGGACAGCTTGCTGAGACCAGAAACATGGACTGCCTAAACTATTGTTTCAGATAAAGTTTTATCCTAGCTCTTAATGCAAACTCGCTACGCATAACTTCTGACAATATTTGAAGGCTTCCTTGTGGTGTACCTGTTCCTCATTTACCTGCACTTTGCCTCCACTATCACTGTCGAACATCAGTGGGCCTTTATGGCTACGTCTCCTGCACTATAGGCCTGTTTCGCCATGCTACTTCCTGACAAGAAACCAACTAGCCAATTGTATTTCAGCTTTCATCACCAAGTCCCGCCCTTACCTTTACAAACCGGCCAATGGGCGACGCCTGTTGGACTCGGCCCGCTCAGAGGCCGGGCCACACAGGTAACTCTGAAAAAAAAAAAAATAGAAGAGGAAGGGAGAAAAAAAAAAGCCTTCGGGGCTTGTTATGGAGTTCGTGTGAAGGAAACACGGATTTCCACCCTTCTTTACCAGTTAAACCTGTATCTCTGGATAGAACACGCTCAAGTACTGCAACAGGTAGTGTGTCTGACCGCAAACTCTTCCGTGGCTCCTCTGAAAATAATCTCCCTTTTTTTTTGGTCTCTCTCTGCCTTTTATCTCAATTGAGTTTCCAGCCCTTTTGTTCGCTCTCCTTATCACTTGGAAAAGGTGAACCCTCGTGTTATTTTTATTTTTTTTTATTATTTTTCTTCTTTTTTTTTAATCTTTGCTTTAATTGTAGTTTTTTACCCTTGTGGTCCCTGATGGCTTCGCACAGTGATACTCTGGTGGTGTTCTTTGGGGCAACAGCTGGTGCAAATGGGGGTAAACTGGGTTCGGATGAGAGGGAAATAATTCTCTTGGTGTGGCAAATTGTGGATCTACATGAGAAAAAGGTACGGACCTTTCTGACCCCCCCCCCCCTTCTCTTTGTTGTACGGTTTCTTATGTAACTGAGTGTTTGTGGCATTAGTACCTACCTGTAGTGGACCAGTATGTTTGACATTTAAATCAACACGGTGTGGTTTTCTGTGGCCGTCTGCTGGGCTCTCATGCTAGCTAACGCTACATGCTCACCTTTTAACAGGTGACCAAATTACGCGCAACACCTGAAATGAAGAGGTGACATTTCACCCAATGAAGAAAACACACCTTTTTGGTTTATAGCATGTAAGCTTCTCGAGACAAACCACGCTTCATTGACAATGAACTGCCTTTTTTTTTTTTTTATTTTGCAACTGTTTTGCCAATTGTTTGACCCTTTTTTTTTTTTTTTGAAGAGTTCATTTCCTGTACATGTGGGGACTGTTGCCGTATATTGGCATTTTGTGGTTGTTTTTATTTCTCCTTCCACGCTGTATTCTGCTCCATGAAACACTAACTCCCTTCACAGGTGGGAAAGCTTCATAAATGTTTTGTCAAGCCAGACACTTTGGAGCTGACAGACCAGTGTAAAGAGGAGACCGGGCTGGCTCTTGAGGACATCGTCAGCGCTGAGCCTCTGGACAACGTTCTGCAGCAGGTGAGTCACTTATGAAGGAAAAACTTCAATGAGGCACTGCATAACCTCTGGTACATACATCATTGTCAGCATGAGAAACTCAAAAGGTTAATAACTTTTCTGATATATTTTGCCTGGAGCGAGATGTGACGGGACAAGCCTGACCGGCTATTAAGCTGTAAGCTAATGTAAGGAAGGAGTGTCAGATTTCCTGCGTTGCCTGTTAGAAAATTGGTCCTCCACCTGCCTGATGTGTCATAGACCCTGACAGTTAAACTCTGTTGACAGTTTGGTGAAGCTCGGGAGTTGGGATGGGCAGAGCCCGGGGTGTCGGGAGATAAGGAGGAGCCACAGGTCTGGTCTTGTCTTGGTGTGATGCATGCCGCAGACATCTGGAAGACAGAAAGTTTACCTGGGAACCGCACCTCGGTTTTCAGGCTGCATGATGGGCAGGAGGGGGACGGGGCGTTGCTAAACAGACGTCCCTACAGGGTCACCGTGGCTCGTGTGCATAGCCAGTTTTTGAAAATCTTTTTTTTTTGCTGCTGTTTGCCAATCTGTATTCCTCCGCTCATATCATACCGGCCTCAGCTCGCTTTGTACCCCACCTTGACAGCTGTCCCCACGCTTATGATTCAATTCCATCATATAAGCGTCCGATGAGAAGCGAAAACGTCTTCACCTGCAGAATAGAAGTCCAGTTGGTTTTGAATTTACCATGTCCTGGATGACTGAGAATCTACACCAACATATTATTATTGTTATTTGTAGCAGTAGAATTAATTTGTGACTTATTCCCTTACTTGTTTGGGGCAGTTCTTTAACTGCGACAGGGAAGAAGTGAAACAGTTCAGGGTGATGGTTTAGGTGTGAAATGTATCAAAGAAACTAGGGCTGCACAATATTCAGAACAACTTGTGGTCTGTGATATTATTGTTTAAAACTATGATGACAATATCAATTGTCATAAACCCACGTTTTGCTCACTCCTCAGTTTCTGCTCGATTGTCACGTCATCTAAATCAAGTGTGGACATCAGGCCAGTGAGAGTCTGTTGCATTGACCAAATATATTCTTGGCACGCAGAATATGAATGCATTCTACCTGAAACATAATGGTCTATGACTCGATGCAGTCCTTTGCAATAATAATATTGTGCTCACTGATAGGATGATGACAAACATTTGATCTGATGTATAGCCCTAAAAGGGACCCAGAATGAAACAAACGGGGCTTCTGTGTCGGTGTCTCTGTCTTTAAACATGATGTGTGTCCCCTACAACCCCAGCTCATGACCTCATTCTTCATTCTTGTGTTTTTTTGTGGCAACCTGATGCAGAGGTTTTTGTGATCATGCTACTACTAACTTAAAGATACTCACCTCAACTAATAGTTGGCAATTAACTTTGTTGCCTTTTCACTCCCTGGGCAACTATTTGAGTAGGAGCGCTCGACAAATTAGCACCGAGGCAAATGCCTTTTAGATTTTTATAGCACCTGGTAAAAGCACAGTTTTCGATGGCCGATTGGTTTTCTTGGTCCCCTCTGTCAGGAGGTGTGTCTTGACGGCAGTGTTTATGTTGGCAAAAAAGTTTTTCGGCCACCGTGGCAGAACTATTTGTTTGCATTAGGTGCACCTTTTTATTAACCGTCGCTAAATAATTTTAATTCATCGATACTGTTGTTGACTGAATGTGGTGCATGCACTAACATGTCTGTTTGGGTTATCTATTTTCTTTTTTTATTAGGCAGTATGCAAAAGTGAGAAGTTCCTGGGAATTCGATGTAAACAAAGAAGACTTATTCTACTTTGTCTCATTCACAGATGGAGTAAGGCTTAAGCCACTTTAGGTTAGACTGTGTGCTGAACCTTCAAATATTAACCCAAGCAATCAGTTTGTTCTTTTCATACCTCTGTGTGACTGGTTACTTTCCCTCACCATTGGTCCTTCTAAGATTAGTTTATCCTTGTTGATACAGGGAAGAAAAAAAAAGAAATGGTCCAGATAGTTGTAAGTGCTGCATGGTAATGCTGTGTAGGAGCATAAATCTCATAGTTTTTTTTTATTTATTTTAGATGTGGTTGCTCATACCAACCTTTTTATTAATACAAGGAAACAATCCCTTTTTTTTTTTTTTTTGGTGGGCTCATTTTAATGACCTGTGTCGCCACAAGCCCCAAGGACGTCTGTTAGGTGAAACATTTATTAAAGTGGAGAATACTGATGTGGTTATCAGTGCTATTGAGCTGTGGCTCACACACTGCTTACATGTACAGAATTAAAGTCTCATTTAATGTCCTTAATGCTGCCAGGTTAGCAAGGATTTCCCTTTTTATATTTAAGATCAGGGAATCGGCGCTGACTTTTATTTGCTTCGCCTAAATCAACCTTCAGCATATTCTAGGAGGGTTTTTTTTTTTTTTTTTTTTCAAACCTTTTGTTGTTACAAAAGTAAATAAATAAAAGCAAATATGTCGTGTCCACATTCGACAACAGAGGTCTGCAAAGACTGTGGGGGAAATAGTGACTTGGATCTATAAATACATTTGTAATTTTGCATGTTGTTACCATCTATTTGTTTGGTTCGGTCATTATATTTTTTCCCACTAACAGTGACAGTGCCAAGCTTTGCATAGTGCTTCCTCATCGTGAACAAGTTTTCACATTTTGTACATGTGCAAACCAGCTGATTTAGGTTGTAGAGCACGCACCAATAAATGTTTAGTATTTTCTTTTGAATTGTTGGGGGAAAAAAAAAAAAAAGCTTAGGTTGGTCTGCCACGACGCTCCTGCATGCATATCTATTTATTTAGCAGAACAAAATCAGTTATTTATACCAGTTGTTTATTTTAAGACATCAAAGATATTGCAGACTCAAAGATTTTGTTGTTGTTGTTGGAATTTAATAAGATTTCACCTCCTAACCCGATGCCTTAAATGAAAGCCACTCCACTAAATCATTGCTGTTTGTGTTTCAAAAATATCAGAATAAAAATATGAACGTGCAAATTTAAATGGGCATTAGAGAACCTACAACTCAAAAGACACTGTTTTTGTGCCATAGCTGTAGTTCCTAGTATTTATTCAGAGTAGACTGGTAGTTTATCTGTAGTTGTACTGTTTCTGAGTTTATAGGCTTGGCTTTAGTCGGAGACATCGACAGCGTGCCACAGCCTGTGAAGAACTTCACCTTATCTTAGATTTTGTAGACATTGTTGTGAAACGTTGGGGTTATGTTCTTACTTCCAAACGTTTAACAGTTTTTGATGTTGGTTGCTGGATTTGGATTTCATTGCAAGGTAATGCTGTTGGGTGTAGTTGTCAGTTGCAAAAGCAGCCATGTTACAGCACGGGTGTCTTTTAAAGACTGGCTTCTAAAAAAATGAAAGCATCTAATATAACATTTAGAAACAAATAAGGTTATCGTACCATGACTCTGACCCAGTCTCGAACGCACTTTGTGTCAGAAACTTCTCTGTGGTGCAGGTGTGTGTGTGTGTGTGTGTGTGTGTGTGTGTGTGTGTGTGTGTTTAAACAGTTGCCCACATGGATTGCTTGGACACTCCCTGCTGCTCTTATCGCCGTTTGTTTGAGCCACCACCACCTTACCTCACCTCTGCACACAACTAGTCCAGCTTCACCGAAGCACGCTGATAGAACCATGAGCAAAGGCCACTTCCTCCCCCTCGTCTCTGGAAATGACCTCAGAAGGAGAACGCGCCATTATGTTTGATAAAGTAATGGAGTGTTATCATATTGAACTATGATAGAAGGTGTGGCATAAAACTGTTGTGTAAAGAAGCGACCAAATTTTTTTATTTTAGGGTGATGGGTATCCTTTTTTTTGACTGCAGGTTTCAAGAGTTGCACCATTTTGTATTGCATATATTACACAACGCCGGTCCTTTTATGTTAAAGATGTTGGTTATCTCTACATAGATCATGGCCTCTGAAAAAAGTGTTTTCAGTTTCAAGTTTCCTGGCTCTGTTTTTCAAGCATAGATTTGTCTCCTGCTCAGCTTGTTTGCTTAGTTTGTGGATTCTGATGCTGAAGAGAAAAGGAGTGTCTCCACCCTTTTCTTTAACGTGGGCTTTTCTCTCAGTAATCTGGCTTTAGTAATAGTCCAAGGTGGAGTTGTATGCACAGCTATGAGCAAACATCAGTCCTGTTTTCACTGTAAATAATGAAATTTGGCTGCATCACTGAGCTTAAAAGTGTGCCGCTAACTTAATCTATACAACTTTTGCAGTATCATAGTTGTGGATTTTTGTATTTACTGTTTGGACAGTAAAACCCTCAGGAATTAAAATGAATGTGTGACTCCCTTTAAAAAACAAAAAACAAAAAAAAAACAAACTTAACTTTAATTTGAAACTTCTTCTTTTTCTTTCCTTCCTGGTTGGTTGGTGCTGTCAAATAGCCGAGCTTCTCTCACGCTGTTATGGAGCGTGCCCCGACACGCACCTCTAATACTCTCACTGTCTGAAGGCTTGTCATAGAGCGCCAGTGGCCATTTGAACCAGTCATTCTCAGAGTTTCAGGTGGTTTCACAGCCAGATGGTCTGAATGCTCTTTCAGAGGTGACTTTGAGTGTTCCTGGAAGAAAATGGCTAAAACTTAGCACTCTAAATGCTTAGTAGCCATACAGCATTATGGGCCATAAAAGAGGTTTCAGATCAACTGTAGTGATCTGTGTTGTTGGTTTTACAGCCTAAATAGATTCATCAGATATCTGTTGTATCTATCTTTGAAATATCTTGTTCACGTTGATGTTATATCAGAGGAGAGATGACCTCAGTTGGTTGTTTAACATCAGGTTTATGGAGCAGAAGTTGGACTCCTTGAACATGTCATGAACATGACTGTGTGGTAAGTGCTGGTATTTAGGCCTGGCCGAAGCCAGTCAGACTCGTATGGGTTGGGTTTTGTAGTCCTGTTGTGTAACGAGAACCTGTGTTCCTAATGGTTAGTGCTGCAATCATTCCTATCTTTTGTCTTCTTCCTCCCTCACGGGGCAAACACTAAAACCTGTTAGACATGCCTCGTTCCTGACAAGAAACAAACAGTGAAATGTCAAACAAAACACCACCTTCACTTCTGTGTCCTTAACTTCACACTTACTGTGACTCCAAACTGGAGTTAATTGTTCTATAGCTCCATATTCAGTTGCTGGATGTTTTAATAAAAGCAACATAAAATCAGTTATTCCTTGTATTTCAATATTATGCGTATGATCATATTTATGGTCTATTGTGATAAAGATTATTAATAACATCCATATTTTCATTTCTCTCCCTTTCTTTTACAGTTTCAGCAGTCTGTGTCATCAGAAGTGAAATGCCTCGGCAGAAGTTCTTACACCCTCCTGGTGAACAGTCCCCTTGTCGTTCGACAGGCCCTCCACCCAGAAGCCTCCAAAAAGGTGATTTTCAGTTTTTCTAAACTATAAACAGTGCTTGTCTTCTGCGCATTAAGTAAAAGAGTAGCTTTTTTTTTTTGTTTCTTAGCACTTCCATGAAAAGTTGGTTCCATAACGGTGTTTGATCAATTCTATTAAAACTGTAATTGTTTAGATCTGTTTAGGTTGAACTGGATTGTTCTTTAAGACAGCATTTTCCCCTTTTTCATGCTCCTTTTTGCTCCAAATATAACACCGATAGACATCAGTATATTTGTGCCCTTCTAGCTTTCCAGCGGATCCTGTGTCTGTGTCTTCCTACTTCCACACTAACTCGTTTTTATTTTTGTGTCTTCCTGTCCAGAACCTGGTGCTACCTGAGTGTTTCTTTTCATTTTTTGACGTGACGAAAGAGTTTCACAAATGCTGCCCAAATGCAGGCCCTTTGCAGAAGCTCACACTCGCCTCAATGTTGGAATGTATCCTTTCGCTCTTCTGTACCATTGGAAATTTATTTAAAATGTCTTTTTCTTACGCACCTCTGAAACATTTCTTTACCAGTCCACTTCAAGGTTACGGAGACCAAAAAAAATAATGTAGGCGTGTGATTTTCACAGTAAAACCTAATTAAAGGTTAAAGAAAGCCAGAATAATGGCTAAAAGTGGTCAGCCTTAACTGTGAGCTCAGATGTTGGTCTCCCTGCTGTGTCAGAAGAGATGATAGGGGTGAGGGAGGTGAGGAGCATGGTGCAGCTGAGCCTCTGCCTCCTGGCTGAGCCCTACAGTAAGTAACCACATTAAATGACTTCTATTTCTCATTTTAGTGTTAGTCACTGATCCGTAAGTCAGAAACGAGAAAGAAATGTGGCCAATTTAATGAACTGCAAAGTGACCTGCAGTTGTATCCTGCACTCACTTGTGAGTGCTGTGATTGCTGCTCTATTTTTTATTTTATTTTTTTCAGATTTATTTATGTTCTTCACACAAACGACACTCAAGAAACGATGTCTTGATTATTAATTGTGTGTTGCAGAGAAGCAGATACTTTAAATTATTGCTTTGCTAGACAATTTTTGGCTGCATGAAGTGATGTAAGCTCAAGCTAGATATGTTGCTGTTCTTTTAAGTCAAACTTTAATCCAAAGTGTTCCAACTCGCCTGTGGCCATCCCCTCTGGCTTTACCCTCTTAATAACAGCCAAGTTTGTCTTTGGGTGTGATTAGGTGCAGGAATGCAGGGTGTTCAAAAGCTGCTCTGCCTGGCAGAGCAAACCTCTTCACTACACGAAAGAAAGAAAACATTGTTTTCAAATCCAGTAATCCAAGAACACATTTGAAACGTCTTCTTATTTTTCAGATCACAAATTCTCCTGTATGGAAACGGTGATGTGCAAGTTTGACTCGGGCACATGGTACGTAAAAAATGTTTTAACACTTAAAGTATTTACGTACTTCTGTGTTGTTGCCACACCTGCCAACCAGCAGTGTTGTTTAAAAGTTGACACCCCCCCCCCTTCCCCTCAGCTGTGTTCACATCTCAGACCTTGGGCTCTGAGCATTAATTACAGCAAGAAGAAAGCCACAAGTGTGCTATTAAGGCAGTCCAACTTTGCCATCATGTGCTTACCTGGAAATTCAGTAGCAGGGCACCAGATCCTGCTGCTCTCAGAAAGCCTTAAGCCTATCACCTTGCCAACCCTCTGACATTTCACCATGACAGTGCGTTACTGTGTTCAGCACTTACCATGAGTGGCCCCCCGTCTCTGCTGTCTGAGGACAATTAGCTCCACCTTACAGAGAATCAAAAGAAATCTTAGTCCCTGTTATCTGCAGAAATACTAACAAGTTTTGCTCATCGATGCCCCCTTTTTTATTCATCAATTTTAGAATCTCCCAAATGTTTTTTTTTTTTTTTTTTTTTTTTTTTTAACTCTTCATGGTGTTTGTGCAGCAGTAAGACCGAACCTGTGGACAGCGAGACAGTGATCAGAGCTCGAGGGCTTCCATGGCAGTCCTCAGACCAAGATATCGCCCGCTTCTTTAAAGGACTTAATATTGCCAAGTAGGTTTCTCTGTTATTCCAATCATTTTTTTTCAAACTCTGAACAGAATTTAACCCAAACATCTTAAAACTGGAACTTGTATCGAGTCAGCAAAGAGGAATCCTTTTCTTGTTTGTGCATTTACATTACAAGATTAAATCATTTTGAACACAGTTGTGATGACTTATAAAGGCTTAAATACAGGTCCAAATAAACAGGACATTTTTATCTTCTAACCAGAAGATAAAATCAAGTGGCTTTAGGGTATCTCTGTGCTCTTGTGTGTCAGGGGTGGTGTGGCTCTGTGTCTGAACGCCCAGGGGAGGAGGAATGGGGAAGCCTTGGTTCGTTTCATCAACTCCGAACATCGAGACCTGGCTCTGGAGCGCCACAAACATCACATGGGCAGCCGATACATTGAGGTTTGTTTTATTGTTAATTTCTTAACTCCTATTATTTTTAAATACTCTAAACTGAATAAATCATCAAGAGGTTGACCAAAGCCCCCAGACTTAACAAATTAGCCTAAAGTAGGCTTCTTTAAGGTTATGGCTAATGGCTAGTCCGAGTGGGGCCACGACCAAAGTGAATTTTTGCCATCCTAAAACAACTCCAGTCTCCAGCCGGTAATGCGGACGCTATTTTTTTTAAACCTTTAGATCAGGCAGTTTTCATTTAATGGTTATTTACTCCTGCGATGGACTTGCAACCTGTCCAGGGTGTCCCCCGCCTCTCGCACAGTGACTGCTGGAGATAGGCACCGGCTGCCTGCGACCCGGAGAAGCGGCTAAAGAAAATGGATGGATGGTTATTTACTCAGAAAGCTTTTAATTTTCCAAGTCTTAGCAGCAGCAACTATCTGTAGCTTTTCTGGTGTAGTCTGGGGCACATCCAGCAGGAATATCACATTATTTATGCCATAATACACGTTTCATGCAAAGCCGATGGTGCCATAAAATAGCATTTGCATAAACTGCTAGAATTTTTTTTGAGATTAGAGTTGTTTTAGGATGACAACAATCCATTTTGGTTTTGGCCCGGCTTCGATTGGCTGTTCGCTCGTCAATCTGGTCCGAATTAAACTCTAATTTCTTCCAACTGTTCAATAAGCTGTCTTCAAGAAGTAAGATATTAATTGTTCATAACCTATCTACAGAACCCCTTTACAAAAGACCTAAACTACGTTTTATATGATTATAAAACGTGCTGACAGTGATTTTAATGACCTCCCATTTTTATGTAGAATGCAGAAGATGAGAGAAGATGTGCGTTACCTTGATTATAAATTGTTACTTATGATTGCATTAATTTCTTTTAGGTCTACAAAGCTACAGGAGAGGAATTCCTCAAGATCGCTGGAGGTCAGATTTCAGATTTTTTTAAATTTTATTTTCTTTCTTCCTCATTTGCTTTGTTTGCCTGAAAAGTCAGACATTTTGTTAGCCTGGTATGAGCATTTTATTTCATGGCTTACCATTAGGACTCCCAACGCACGCACGCACGCATGCATGCATGCACATGTCTGTAAAGGGGCACCTCTGTAGTTACCTGTGTGTCTTTGCTTCATCCCAGTGACTCTCTGGCAGCCATTATTAGACAAATAAAAGACACTTTGTAATGATCGTCCCCCCAGTGCCCCCACCCTGTCACCATAACCCTTCCTCACTTCCTCGTCCTAAGGCCAACCCCTCTGAGGCCAGTTGGAGAGAAATTTCACTCTGGCCTCACAGCAGCTCACCTGTTGGGCTCCACTGCCGTGGGGCAGAGAGGGCGGCCGGCTGGTGAAAGGACAGGCTCGGTTCTGTTACAGAGGGGGTGTGAAAAGACAAAGGCAGGATTCGGGGCTTCTGGATCATTGAGCAGCAGCCGGCAGTGACACAGGACAAAGATAGCAAAACACACACACTCCCAGCAGATATCTTACAGTGGCAGCTAGTCAGACCCTGGACTTTACACAGACGAGTGGACATCATCACAGATCGAAAGCACGCTGGACTTTAAGCAAACACATCAGACAAGCAGATTATTTTTAATGCAAATGGAAGCAGTAAATATGAATGTAGAGCACAGTACATAATCTTCAGTGTGTGGGTCAGCAATGTTGTTTCAGAAAAGAAATGAAGAAATTTTTTTTTTAATGCAGTAAAAAATCAATTTCAAACCACCTATGAGCCATAAAATTTTATGAATGCAATTTTTTGTGTCACTTTATTCAACTTTGCTGCTTGTTTAGTATTACTTCAACTGATGGGGTTTCTTACAGTTGGAGGCTTTATTCTTCATTTGCAGTCCAAAGAAACATTAGCAGCTCTCTCTCTCTTTTTTTTTTTTTGCTCTGTTTTTGCTAGTTTTACTTGAAACAAAATCAAAGTAAAATGAAATTCAATATAGAACAAATAAAATACAAATCGCTGCTCTGGGTGCTGCTCTAGTCTTGTTAAATACACAGGAAACCTCATGCAGGTTTGTAATGGGGGGGGGGGTGTAAAGGTTTCCAAAAACTCCAACCTGGTTCAGCTGACTGTGTCTGCACACGTCGCTGGGCAGCAGTCAGTGTGGCATTACCTGGATACAAACCAGCCTCTTTCCTTGTAACCAAACTCGGCTTTTTATTTCATGACTTTGCTGTTGCTTGAAAGGGACAATTATGTCTTTTATAACTGGTGTCACAGCATATAGAAGGCTTTTTAATATTAAAAACCATCATTCTCTAAATTAAAAACGGGATTTAGAGCACTCATGTATAAAACACCAAGGCAAGTGAGATTTTGTATGTTAGTTTCTGCAACTGTATACAACAGAGAACAGAGTGTTGCCTCATCTCAGTCTTCATAACACTGAGCAGGTTGTTATCTGCTTCTGTCAGCTCAGTAAGCTGCTTAATGTCAGTCTCCCCTTTAACTATACGTTTATTGTCCTCCCTCGAAAGAGAAGCATTTTAACACAGAACTGAGTGTTTAATCAGGATAAGATGTGGAATCAGCAGATATGTGTTTATTTCCTCATTCAGCGCTACTTTACATTTTCTTTTAAAAATATCACAGAGGTTAGGTCATTTCTGGGTTTTTTGTTAAGTTTTTTAGGATGCTAAGACAGTAAGACTTCAATAAGCTTTACAAAAGATTATTTATCAGTGTTTAAAATTGTAACGTACACTGATGTTGAGATTTAAATTGACTTACGCCAGTGGACAAACTGACTAAAGTACACATGCTCTGTGAAAGGGAAGCTGAGCCAGTGAAGTAAAGTTAGAAAATCCACACCTAAAAACTAGCATTTCTTGAAGGATTGCATGTCGCCTGTCACCTTGCATGCCAAAGTTTCAAAGTTCTTGTGTGATCTATTAGTGCTGGGGATGAGTCTTGACTGCTTCCACAGAGTTGTAGCCACTTTTGTGTTCGACACAAGACACAGAAGGTTACATTATTGCCCACCTTTAAATGGCGGCAGGCGGTAAACATTGCATATATCCGTGAATAAGACTTGCCTGATATACAAACTTCTTTGTGACTTCAGGAACATCTAACGAAGTGGCCCAGTTCCTGTCTAAAGAGAACCAGGTGATTATACGGATGCGGGGGCTGCCGTTCACCGCTACACCCCAGGAGGTGCTGACCTTCCTCGGACCAGAGAGCCCGGTTACAGACGGCACTGAGGGTCTGCTCTTTGTAAAGTACCCCGATGGGCGGCCCACTGGGGACGCCTTCGCGCTCTTCTCTTGTGAGGAATACGCTCAGAACGCCCTAAAGAAGCACAAGCAGGTCCTGGGGAAGCGCTACATCGAGCTGTTTCGGAGCACTGCGGCTGAGGTGCAACAGGTGAGTTGTTTTGTGGGTCAGTAAGTGGTTGCTTAAATTAAAAAAGGGGGTTTTAGGTTTTATAGAAGATTTTATTGTGCAATTCCAGGAAGTGTTTTGGAAACCATAGAAAAATAGCAAATATGAAGTAAGGAACTTAGAAGTATGGGTTTTCTGTTTTAGCCTCAAATGTGCCCATGTTGTCTGTGTTTAACTGAAGTCATATTTGATCCAAAACCAAAGTCGAGCAGCTGCTTCCCTAGTTTCCAAACAACTGATGTCATGGCAACAGTGAGAAGTGTCAACACAACCCGAAACTGACTATATCGTTTTCGATCATCATGAGAAACTGCTGTAATGTTTTTTTTTTTCCCCATCTTCAATGTTTTCCGTTTTGTCTTGTATGTGCGGTGAAAATGTTGTTTCCTTTTCTCATGAGAGAGTTAAATGAAGGTGTGTTTTGCCAGGTGCTGAATCGTTACATGTCCACACCTCTGATCTCCACGCTGCCTCCTTCACCCATCGTCCCCCTGCCGGTCCTCTCCACGCCTCCCTTCCTGCCGACGGCCAGCAGCATCCGAGACTGCGTGCGCCTGCGCGGTCTGCCGTACACCGCAGGCATCGAAGACATCCTGGACTTCATGGGCGAGCACACAGTGGACATCAAACCTCACGGCGTGCACATGGTCCTTAACCAACAGGTCAGACGCGTTGGACTCATAAGTACAGTCGACATAAACTCTGCTAAAACCACTCGTCTCATGGATTTCTTCATCAGAAGTCATTACAGCAGACATGTTATGCCCTGCTACTGATATTTCTATCATAAATCTCTCATTCCTTACATGAACAATTGCGTACGTCTTTTTACTTGTGGCAGAACTGTTCATATGTGTGATGCTCGTTCTAACTTCTTTTATTTCTCGCTGTGTGTGCAGGGTCGGCCGTCGGGGGACGCCTTCATCCAGATGAAGTCACCTGACAAGGCCTTCCTGGTGGCCCAGAAGTGCCATAAACAGATGATGAAGGATCGCTACGTTGAGGTCTTCCAGTGCTCCACAGAGGAGATGAGCATCGTTCTGATGGGAGGGACCCTGAACCGCAGCGGCCTCTCCCCCCCGCCCTGCAAGCTTCCCTGTAAGTCACCCCCCAACCCCCTCGTTTACTTGCTTCCTGCTTTCCTCTGGGCAGAAATATTAGACGGATGCAAAACTTTAAATCTGTGAGATGTTTGGAATTCTGTCAGTTTTCTTTCTTTTCTGAAATAGTTGCGAAACTACTTGTAAATCTTCCTACCTTGGCTGCGCTAATCAAGTGTTTTGCAGATAAATATTTCCCCCCTATCACATGAACATCATCTGCTGGTAGAAACACTTGTAGTATTTAGTGACCTCAGCGTTCACTGTGTTCTTGTTTGCCATCTAAACAACAATGAAAGTGTCTAAAGCCCCTCTTAACTCTGCACTTTGCTCTGTTCTGGCTGTATCTGCCATTACTGCTAAAGATTAGATCGGAACTAAGAAAAAAGTTGTTTGTCATTGAACATTGATTGAGGTGCCATTTTATCTTCCTTTTAATAAACAATTGCTTTAAATAGTGTTTGCTTTTTTTTTCTTTCTTTTTTTTACATTTTAACTAGAATTTTGCCCTGATTAACTTGAAATTGTCCCTCTTCCACAAACCCAGCTGTGTTGTGCCACTATGAAGTGGCATGAAGTTGCCATTGAAACCATGACTGTCGACAGCACATAGAGGCTGTTTGCATGTAAATACGTCTGCGCTATCATTTGTACATCCACACTGAAAGGAAGACAGCTTGAAGGACAAAATAAGCTTTGTAAATATAGTTCTGATCAGAAGTTTACACTCCATCATTGAGTGAATTGTACCACGAACACCTTTTGAAAATAAAACAAAAAACTAATCATTTGGAGTGGGTTTTCTGAGGTGATGTCACAATATAAAAATATAAAATTCTCTACTTTTCAAGACCTTTTAAATTCCTGTTTGTTGTTACTGATGGTGCCAGAAGTGTTTCCAGACACGGGGAAAGGATTAGGTGTTGCACCACTCATTCAGTTTCTCTCCCCCCCCCCCTCCCCAGTTGATATGCTTCATACAGGACTGCTTAGAGTATCTTTTTCTCTTTTTTTTTTTTTTCCCCCTGTAGGCCTGTCTCCTCCCACAGCCTACGCTGCCTTCCCCACTCCACCGTCTATTCTCTCCGAGGCTGCTCTTTACCAGCCCCCCCTGCTGGCTGCTCCCAGACCCCCTCAGACCACCATACACAGCTCTGCTCACGCTCTGGCCTACTACCCCCCTCAGCCACATCTCTATATGAACATGAACTACACAGCTTACTACCCCAGGTCAGTCCAGCT
Source organism: Kryptolebias brasiliensis (assembly GCA_028566095.1). Classification (NCBI taxonomy): domain Eukaryota; kingdom Metazoa; phylum Chordata; class Actinopteri; order Cyprinodontiformes; family Rivulidae; genus Kryptolebias; species Kryptolebias brasiliensis. The sequence goes on from JAOXNZ010000044.1 coordinate 13,583,563, forward strand.
GTAACAGACTGAAAAAATGCTCCTCCGTGTAGTTTCTCTGACATCTTACCCCCTCTGTCGGTCCTCCAGCCCCCCAGTGTCTCCCTCCACCGTTGGCTACTTTGCAGCTCCACCCGGAGCCATGGCAGCCGCCGTTGCAGCGCAGCCCCACCATGCTGCAGCCGCCGCGTCCTCTGTGCTGCCCCAGCCCGGTGCCCTGGTGAGAATGCAGGGTCTGCCCTACAACACCGGGGTCAAAGACATCCTCAGCTTCTTCCAAGGGTATCAGGTGAGAGCGTGCAACACTCGAACAAATGTACTGTAAAGGCAGTTACCAGCGAGTTCAATGAAATGGTTTCTAAATGTATAAAGCTGCAGGATTTTTGCAGAAAGTTTCCATCAGTAATTTGACTTTTAAGTGCTGACTAGCAGAACAACTGGATAATTAGGAACGTTTCCCACAAGTTGCAACAGCACCTGTTTCACAAAATCTCACCCCTGTACTGCTGAGTAAAGATGCATGTGTACACTTGTGCTCTCCCCCTCCTCCCTGCCCCTGTATATTTATTGCTGCCAGCCCAAA
>JAOXNZ010000044.1:13594150-13613921 GCA_028566095.1 Kryptolebias brasiliensis
ATTCAAATCAGGTGTGTCAAAGCAGAGAAACATCTAAAACATGCAGGACAGTGGCCCTCCAGGACCAGGATTGGGGAGCTCTGATCTAGGTAGATGTAGATGAAACGGTTTGCGTTTCTTTCCAGCAGGGGGCGGTGTAGTTCCACACTGAGAGCCTGAAATTGAAATAAAATCTCCAAAAGCTCAAAGAGGAAAAACTAAACCAGACTGGCCAAACTGAGAGGCTGCGCAGCCACGTCTCTGCTGTGAGACTGAATCAGTCCCGACACCGCAAATGAGAGAAACTATTCCATTCACTGCCTGGGCCACTTCTCACCTTTGTTGGAGTCCAAGAAACAACACACTGGCTCCTTCAAACACACATCTGTGCAGCTGGGTCGCCCATTACTTCATTTGACCTTTAATAGTGGTTCAGTACAGACTCCTTTATGAAGTTTGTACACGCAGCTAAACCTATTCATTGTTAAAAACAAACCAAAAAAAAGGTGTACTTAATCTCAAAGAAGCACTCCGGCTCAGCGAGGTTAATGACTCTACAGTCATCAGCTAGAGCCTGATTTCAAATAAAGAAAAGCATGTGTGATTGTTTCACAGCTGCTGCCTCCATTTAGTTCACACAGTTGGGACCATAAGAAACACAGCAGAGAGCTTGTAAAAAAAAAAAAACACACACAAAAAAGCTGCAGCCTTGAAGTAAATCAACATCAAATACTGTCATGGTTAGAAAGACGTGAGGACAGGGGGATGGAGGACCTTCGTTTGATTGGAACTTGTGGAAAAACGTGTCATGTTTCCACTCTAAGAACATACAAGCGCTCTGTTTTCAGGCTGCGACTTCTTAATGTGGTTTCAGCCCCCGAGATGTTTTACATGTGATGATGAAAGGTCAGACACGCAGCGCAGAACTCAGACAGACTAAGCTGGTTTCAGAGGGTGCAGTAAAGACCCGTGGCCCAGTCCGGCACTGGGAGATTTACGAGCAAACAAGTCTGTACATGACAGATGTAATGCAGCTGTACCTCTCCGCCGCCCCCCCCAACTGCAGTGTAAAATCAGACATTCCCCAGGACATAAAGAAACAAACACTTTACTGTAAACTATGATCTTTAAAAAAGGTAGTGGGGGAGTGACTCAGTCAGTGATGAGCAAATGCACCCAGCCGAGTAAGTTTCTGAAGAAAACCAAAGTCATATTTAAATTTCTTGCTTCGTCAAACTATAATTCACCCAAAGATACTTTTTGAAATTAAACCTCAGACTCTTTTACAACCTTTGCTTAGGCATCCAGCAGCTCTTTTCGATTTTGTGCCTCGGTGTGCATCATTTGTGTTTTCTGGTGCTTGCTTTTGTGTCTGGCCACCATAACTCACATCATCCTGTTAGCGTGGGAGGCTCTTCCTTTCCCATGTCAACCATGTTCACACACACACACACACCCACAGTCACACTCGCAGAACCACCACGTACTTATGAGACGACTGTGTGACTGTCAAAGCAAACATTTACCCTTGCATATGCAGCGTAACAATAAGGTAAAATCTAAGGCAAGTGCACCCCTTTATTGATTTGTCCCAAAATTTGTTGCGTGAACAAGAAAACAGCAGTTAAGGTCTCCTGTAAAGGCCGTGACCTTTACAAAGAAAAGACGAGCGGTGCAGCTGGGCTCAACATAATCAAATATCTCGCTGCTGTTAAAGAGAAGCAGCATGTGGTAATAGTAGCAATAAGAAGAAAAGAAAAAAAAAAGCAGCTGCACTGATAATGTAAAAAGGAAGAGCTGTGCATCTTAGCAGACAGCAAATGTGAGAAGGAGCTTTTAGAAACGTATTTTTCATACTGGCATTAGGAAAAAGATGCAGTTTTAACTCTGCGATGCTAATGCGGGGATAATAACAGTGTTGGGCTCACAGGCAACCTGCACAGTGTTAGACGGTGAATTGCACAGCTGTATTTATTCACGGGAGTCATTCTTCTCTAATATCACCAGAATCTGAGCGACACTGAGTGAACTGTGAAAAACCAACATTAAGTGGGCGTCTGCAAAAAGCATTTCACTTTCCGCTGTACTGATTAGCTTGTTGCAGACAAACGTTAACCTGTGGACGGATGAAAAAGAACTCAGAGGAGCCGAGCTCCTATTTGCATAAAATAAACTGAAAACCCGTGACTCGACCAAGTGGAACTTCAGAGTGATTCCTCTGAATCTGATTCACTCCTGTTTTCGCATAAAAAAAATTTAAAAAAGAGGGGGACAGGAGGTTTTGCACACAGTTTGTCACAATTTTGTGTTTCGCTTCAGTACTGAGATTACAGCTTTGAGAAATGTAAATTGGGGTGATTTGATTAGAAAATAAGTAATTTGTTTCTTTTTTTTCTTTCTCTCTAAATGGAGACATAAAATGAAAAGATGTCCGCTCCTCTGCCTGTTGGTTTTCTCTCTCTCAGTGGACGTCTTCTGGCAAACCTTTGACAAAACTTGTAACCTGTGAACTGAAACCTCAAGATAAACCCCAGAGAATAAACATTATCCCTTGTAAAAGGCCAGAAAAAATCCATCACAACAACCATAATAAACTTGTTATAACCCACATAAAGCAGAATCAACAATGTGCCACTGCGAGCAAGAGAAATTGAGTGCATCAAATGTTAGGTAGAGCTCCACACATCAGGAATCCAGAAGTGAAAGAGAGGCTTGAGTTGACAACAGCTTCTGACAGGTTTCGTATGCTGATAGCGTTCTCTCAGGTTTACTGGTACCGTTCATGACAGTGCAACAGAAAACCAGTGATTCAGCGCTGCCTGTCGTAGTAACTGTGGCTCTGAATGTCTCAGCCGGAGGGAGATCCTCTGCAAATGACTGGGAGGGGGGCTCCCTAGGCAAAATATACCTCTGCAGTCAGCCGACTAATACTACAACGACAACCACCAGACTGTCATCAGATCGCTCCTTCCACTGTGAACCAAAGACTTCTAACCCTCTCTGCGTTTACCACTTTAACTAAAACTAAGATATCATTAGATGATATTGATTAGAAAGCCGAATATTTCCGAATATAAAACAACCAAAAGCCTTTCTTGTTTAAAATGCCGGATTAGAATCAAAGCAGTTCAAACTGTTAATCCTAATCTTTAGCGAGACATACGGATGCAAGGATTTAGATTAAAAATGGCCAGAACTGATTCATTCCTGCAAAAATTAAACGTTGCACTGGCAAAATGGCATACAGATTTTAAGCCGTCGACAGGGACAAATAAGTATATTGCCCAACCTGCAGATGGTGAACAAATAGGTGTCAGGGCCTTTTTTTACTTTCCTCAAACCAAAGTTTCACATCTAAAAAGGAGACCACGGCGACTGAGTAATTTCACCACTCTGTTTCTCAAGAGCATATCAAAGGGGCAAATTGAAAACATTTCTCATAATACAAAACAGAAGTGAAAAGAGCCATACGGACATTTAGAACGATAAACATGTCTACCGTGGAAATGGAAAATGGGTAATTATTATAACTAGCTATGACACACTGAAAAAAGTTCCCTAACCCAGGCAGAAAAACATTACTTTGGCAGAGCAGCTAAAGCAAATAATATCAAGACTGACTGAGTCTTCAGTCCAGAGAATGGAGACAACATGGCATGGTGGAAAACTTTGGTGCAAAGAGAACAGAGAGAAGCAAGAAGGAATATCAAAGCACACAGTTTCCACTTGCTGGGTCCTGTAATGTCATGCAACAGCAAGTCAAAACACACTGAGCCGTCACACACATTGGAAATAGACGCTCAGGGAACAAAACCTGCCCTGAAATCTTCCAGGCCGGCTCAATAAATCCCTTTTTGCTTCACTCCGATTTCACTTTTGGAGCTAACGGCTGAGTGGGTGAGGGCACAGAGCGCAATGGGAGAGGCTCATCACAAAGTCAGTTTCTCAGAGTCACTCATCTCTGATTCATCTGTGGATTTCCCATCTGAGGTGACGGTAAGTCATTCACAGGAATCGGTGTTTAATCTGAAACACGATCGCTGCAGGTGACCAGCAGCTTTCTTCCTAAAGCCGCTCAAGTGGCCATTTGGGGAGCTCAGCGGCCACGAAACAAAAAAAAACAATAAAACGTACCGTAGGATGTGAACGTAACACGTTTCTGCTTTGAAAAAAAAATCTATGAAAATACTTGAACTAGATTCCAACTTGTTTTTATTGGAAGCAGAGAAAATCAGTTTGCTCTATAACATTTTAACAACTGAAAAAGTACTTGCAGTAAAATTAGAATCACTCACTTTTAACAGACAGGTCCAAAACTCTGCACACACGTCAGCTCCACGTCTACAGGCTTAAAATCGACCTCACTACTCTGCATCTTATCCTCTCTGGAGCATTATTAAAGCTGTGATAACTCGTGTTAACACAGGTGCTCAGAAGCACAAAATACCAAAGACTGAAGATACAACAAATGATTCATTTTCATCAAATTTACTCGCCTTAATCTTTCTTCTACACTTCGTAACTTATTAAAGAACGGTCTGACAAGAATATTTTTTTATTATTATTACTAATATTACAACAATGCTTACGTTAAGTAAACAGAATAAGAGTTAAGGTTTTCTCCACAGAAGGATTTCCAGGCTTGCCCTGCTTCTGTCTGACTACAAACTCAGGAGCTGGCAGCATCCCCACACAAGCCTATCTGCCTCTGCCAAGAGCTCTGCGTTACACTCTTTAAGGCTTTGATTGTGTGGAAAGATGAGACAGAAAGTCCGTTTCCACTTGTTACGAGGGAAAAGGCCAGCAAATGTTTGCCATTGTTTTTAAAGAGCAGCAGCAGCAACAGCAGCAGCAGCGTTTGGTGGAAATGTTTTTTTCCTTCCACTGTTTTTTTTTTTTTTATGCAATCAAAAGAGGAGTTTGGGGCTATTAATATTTAGGTGATTAACGGCTGACTCACACACACACATTAACATAACAACGGCTGATTTATCTCTTTCATTACGAATAATTCCACTTAAACTAAGACAAGTTCCTAATTCTTGTTGACTGTCAGATGCAAGAGCTCAAGTGACTGAAAAGTTTATTTTAAAAAAAGTCAAAGGATCCCATCCAAGTCGAGGTTTAGGTTAGGTTTAAAGTGAAATACAAACTGAGATGTATTTCTCTTTGCCTGTCAAAGAGAAAGTTCTGATTTTCTGGCCTTTTTTTTTTTTTTTTTTCCTCGCCTCAAGTCTGGAAACCACTTGGAAAAAGTCTTTTTGGAAACGTTGGCCAAGATTTGCCTAACTCCTTTTACAGCTCTCATATATCAGATTAGACTCTGGGCAAAGCAGCCACTGAACAGAACTTTTAGAGTGGAAAAATATAATATAATCTCAATTTAAGTATTATTTAACATTGTTAACCTTAAATATATAAAAACCTTATTGTGCAAAATTGGGCAGATTTTGATGTCTCTGGGCTCTAATGTTGACAAGCATGACAAAAGTCAAATCGTTTTTGCCATAAGTTAGTAATTTAATATTACTTTTTAAATTATTTCTTGTCATCAATCAGTAACTGCATGATCTTAGCAGTGACAGCACTCATCTAGGTCTTTTAAATATCTTTCCATATGGCTGGATGACCTTTAGTGTAAATAATTATTTGTAAAACTTTTCCCTTTTTACCCCAAAATGACTTTGCTTTGTTAAAAGGTTAGCAGAATAAATTACAATAACATTTATACAGTTTGCATTATTATTTCTTTAGTAGCTAGAAGTATGGTTCATTTGAAAACAAATCTTATGCTCTAAAAACTAAGAACAAAGCTGTAACCTTTGTTTCTGTTTTTGTGGTGTGCGAGCTATGATTAAGCTGCAATGTGTACTTCATTGTGTACTTCACGCAGGTGCCCTCGTGTCTCTTTACAGTACAATGTACAGCAGTAATGATCTTATCAAGCAACAAGGCAGCAAACAAGTTAAAAGGGATTTAGAAATATATACCAGACAACCTTTTTGAAATAAGATAAAGCAGTGTGCGTGTATGTAACACCTTGAGAAAGAAAGATGCAACCGGCTCAGTGACCAACAGAAACTGTCAGCAGTAGGTAGGAACTGTTTTGCAGCACAATATGCATGTGGTGCAACACTGATTCAGCAACAACTGCTAAATATTTCTACAGAACTACAGAAAAATCTAGAACAAACAATAAAATAAACAAAATTAGAATAATATACAAGCTTTTGCCACAGACTCAGAGGGCATACACTGCCAACACAACTAACGCTCATAAAGAGACGATCAATTGTCACAAACATAACAGTTATTATGTGCTTATACGTTGGGTAAATGTATTAATTTGCAACAGCTTCAGACTCTGTAACACTCGGTCTTTTCCTCTTCTAAACTCCCAGGTGTTGAGGAATACATAAAAAAAACAACTTCCAAATTAAATTACTTCTAAAGTGCTTGCTGTTCTTGTGAAAAAAAAAAAAAAAGAAGTTGAATAGATAAGTTTTTCATGAGGGTACCCTCCAACTAGACTGTTTTTGTTTGGATTCAGACATTTAAACTTTAAAACACACTTCTGTACATCTTGATGCCCTGATGCCAATTCCCTTCTCTGGCTCACTGTGTTCAGATATTGTTTTCTGATCAAATTTAAAACAAAAACACAGCTGTTCAGCTTCTGTTATTTAATTAAGTGTTCATCATTCTAGTTTATTTCATTTCTCCATACAGCCACAGCTTTAATTTGTCTAGACAGACGTCCTAAAGCATACATTTCATACAGTATGGTAAAAAATTTGCTTCTGTTTTAGGTGCCAAATGCATTTCACATTGAATGTCTCAGCTGAGTAACCCTGCAGTGGGGTTGGATCTTGAACTTGTCTGTCCATCTGTCTGTCAGTCTGTCTTCTCACCTCCTGCATGCTCTATCCTGCACACACACACACACACCCCTCCACAACATCGAATGCATTCGCACAAAAACAACGCACCATTTTTCTCTTACGAGCACACAAACGCACACATCTCAAGCATGCTCCGGTGTGCGTCACAAGGGCCATCTGCTTGCTAACCAGAGCAGTTTCTACACACACATTTGTGCTGCTTCGCATGTCACTGACACAATTTAGTGATACTACTGAAGGATTTTGTTTTGTTTTTTTTCATTAAATGTTCAAGAAAAAGTTCTAATACCAAAAAAAACCCACCACGAGTAAAAGGAAGATTCTACCTGAAAATTTTAAGTTAAGCTTTATCTGCAAGAAAGGTGGCAGTCATGAGCTTAAGACTGCAAAGATGATGCAACCTCAATTAAATGGATAATAAACTGATGGCAGTTCACTGAACAATTGACCGTTAGGTTGTAATGGCAACAATCACGCTGTCAACCACAATGATTGTTGTTTTTTCTTAAGTTTTCTAAAACTTATCAACCCCATACAAATCCCCCTCTATAGTATCTACTGTTCCATTTGTGTCTGTAGTACCCTTTCTGTCTCCCAAAGTGGAGTGAAAGTGATCTACTTAAGAGAGCGTGCCATGACCTCCCAAAACTCAGAGCTGCGTGAAGCTTCCTGTTGCTACGTTAAAACATGGCCTACAGAGCCGGGCTGGCACAGAAATCTATTTTAGGCCACAGGCTCAAAGGGAGATTTTACATTCCCGGCTGAACAGTGTCATAAACCGTGCTCGCGTTTTTTTTTTTTTTTTTTTTTTTTTTAAGTGTGTGAGGGAGAGAGAAAGTGTACACGGCTACTTTCACAGTGGCTGTGACTGAATACATGTGAGCCACAGTTCGGCAAGAGACTTCTTTTGGATAAATAGATTTAATCTGTGCATACAAATCACAAAGCTCCCAAGTATTCTGCTCAGATGAACTCCAGTGGAGGTTGGTCCTTCACACATGATTTGCCATCAGCAGACCTAAGTTAATTGGGCTGACCTTGCTAACACACAACACCCCTCCCTGACACAGCCTCACCAGGCTACTTATTAACCCTAAAGTTTCAGGACCATCGTCTGAATAAACCACAGAGTTAAGGTGAGGTTCTTAATACAAAGGTAGATCATTTAGGAGTTTGGATTAACATCCTTAAGATGCAGAAATTCATGCATGACACAAAATGCACTGACTATATAATCAGTTGTAAAATAAAGTTCTACTGCTAATTAGAATAGTTAAAGTCAGTGCATGCACACACACACACACACACAGGATGTGATTACTGCAGTGTTCCAGCAACAGTCTGAGCAAGAAGCACAAAATGATGCAACACTCCTCTGCTCCGGAGCTCCAAAAACACCAAAAAAATGTTATAGTGCCATCAATCTTCAATCTGCTGCCAGAGATCCAGAAGCTTAGTAGTTTCCAATTAGGCACTTTAATGTGATGCAATAGTTATCTGTCCTTTAAAGTCTGGGATACCCAATACTAAGTTACAGCACCCTCAGTAATAAACCCCCAAACACAACTATGCAATGCAATGACAGATGAAACACTACCTCTGTTATCAAACATCTGAATTTCTGCCCCTCCAAAACAACAACTGGTGATCTGTATTGTTTTACATCTGGTGCAGATTTATCTTGTGTATATCATATTTTACGGTGAATTTAATCTCTCAGCGGTCTTTTGTTTCAGACAGAAAATGGGACTGACCACAAATGGCTGTGCTCTAAATAACTGGTGTCAAAAGACAGGATGACAGGGGAAAAAAGTGGTACTGAAAGCAGAAGAGTGGACTAACGGCAAACAATAAAACCAAACATGCACAGTATCATATCAAAGAGCAAATCAAATTAGGTGGTAGAGGAGATATAAAGCAAACAACAAAGTGAAATGCTGGAATGATGGTGCATGTCTTCTTATGATGATGCCTGTTTTGTATGACAGTCAAATCTAAACAGTTGAAAGTCTTCATGAAATGCCAACTTTCGTCATATTTAATATGTATTCACTAAATTAAAATAGAAAAGACACCTGCAGTCACAATAACAAATATCCAATTACATTTAGAAAATAAACAGGCTTTTACTATGCCTTAAAATAAAGTAAATAAAACTTATCATAAAACATATCATATCTAACCTAACCCTGTTTTCTTTACATTCAGTGTCAAAACACACCTAAAATTAAATCAATGGAAATTTTAATGACAAACAAAAGTAGTGTGTAAATACCATTACATAACGATATTGCATTTGTTTTTGAAACTGTAGCAGTAAACTAAAAATACACAGCTAGTGTGAAAAGACCTTGACTGTTAGCAGAAAAAAATAAGTCCTATATGTTTTAAAGACACACAAGACACTGAATACCTTACCATCATCCAGTGTGATGTCCTGCAGGCCGATGGAGCGGAAGGTGGGCTCCCTGTCCTCTGGCTCCTGCTTAATATTTGGTCTCTCCCCATTTGTGGGAAAGGGTCCCTGAGGACTAAGAGGATGAACCAGCGGCCCCACTGCTGAAGGAGACAGACTGGTCAGGACCGGACTTGTGGCCTGAGGAGAGGGCTGTCCTGAATGCTGCTGTGGTAGGATCCCCAGAGGGCTGCCACCTGAGGTGGGGGAGGATGAAGTGGGAGACTGGTATGGTAGCGAGTGGAGCTGAGGAGAAGAAGGTCCAGAATGGGGAGAAGGGATCATCTGTGGGGGATGGGTAGTGGATGGTGTGGGACAGGAAGCTGATCTTTGACTCACTGGGTGGTAGCTCAGACCTCTCTGCACCTGTGGGGAGTGCTGTCCAGTCAGGGAGTGCACAGCCTGAGAGGGCAACTGGTTGTGATTTGGTGAACAGTGAAAGGCGCCGAGAGCATGGAGGTGTGGGGAAGAAGGAGAGAGCATGGGCTGCTGGCTCTGGGGGGATCCAATTATTGGATTGGTGGCTGAGGAGGGAGCTGATGGTGAGGAGCAAGGGGAGGAGTGGTAACCCATTCCCAAGCCAATTGGGTGTGATACTGCACTTGGGCTCTGCTGAAAGGGCATCCTGTCATAGCTCTGAAGAGGAAGGCTTGGCTGGCCATTGAAGGACAGGTTATGACTCTGACCATGGCTGTGTTGCAAAGGCTGGTAGGAGGGCCGGAGGGGAGCAGGAGCAGAGCTCTGGTGGAACGGCATGTGGCAGTCTGCAGGAGGGTGGTGCAAACTGTGACCCTGGAGGTGAGGCAGGTGCTGGTAAGAAGGGGAGCTCAGGGAGGGGCAGGGGCCTGGCAGAGGTAGCAGGTCAGGTCTGGAGCCTGTGGTCAAGTTGTGAAGGGAGCTGGACAGAAGGTTGTCCGATGGGTGGCCCTGCTCAGGAGAAGGAAGCTGGGGGTGCACCAGACTGGCAGCATGTGCCAAGGGCATGGAAATAGGGGGTATGGAAGGAAGGTCCAATTCATCTCTCTGCTCCTGTTTTACCATAACTGAAGAGAAGAGGAAAAAAACAGGATCAGACAAAAAACAAATTATTACAGCGCCATCAGTAACATTAGTTAATTAAATGCTGCCCTAATATTGATTCTAGTTTACTTTCTACTGAGTGAGCAAAACATCTGTGAAAACCAGCGCTGGCGTCTGGTCATTTAGGAAAAACTAAACCTAAATTCATACTATCAGTTTAAAAACGTGGATACATAATCCTTGTATTGATAACTAATTCATGTGAACACATGACATATGGGCGTCTTATGTCTTGCATTCTGGCTGATTTATATTTAAACAATTTTACAAATGAATTCTATCTTCTGTGAACAGGCAAATGTTTCAGTGTGTGCACGACTTCAAGTCAACTGTTCATGTTACACCCACAAGTGATCGCAGTGTGGTCTGCATTTAAGAAACTGTTTAGTAAAGGCTCAGCTCCTTTTGAACCTCAGCAAAGCATTACACAAACATCCCAACAGGTAAAACGCACTAACTAGAAAAAAGAAATACCACAAATAAAAAAAAACATGACAGAAATGAACATAAAATTGAAAACTAGTTAGAGTTGAGCTGAGCCATGCCACACAATACATTAAAAAGGTGAAAATACTGGAAGAAAGGAGAGAAAAGAAATGTAATCTCTAAATTTATCAAGCCATGACATTGTATTATTTTTACTTCACGTACAAATTCAGACACTTCATCTAAAAAAGAAGCTGTTTCAAGTTTAAAGACATCCTCAGGCTCAACCTGTAACTTCACCTCTGACAGCTCTGACAGTAAAATTGAAAAGCAGGCCCAGAGAACCTTAATGCAACAAGGACAGTCTTTGAAATGTTATGTGAATATGTAATTGGGCTTTTTATAGATTAAAAATCCTCTAAAAACAAACTGACATTTTCATTGAAAATGGGGCCATTCCCTTTTACTGTGACAGCTTAGAGCACTTCTGTGCCAATCGGTAACCTATTTCCCAATCTGGTGCCTTGTGACCGTGAGTTTTATTTTTATCCAGCTCTGAATCAGAGGAGAGCATATGTTGTCAGTCTGGGTGCCATCATGTGAAATGTGTGGGAAGAGGAGCTGCATGCCCCTCAGCTCAGATCACAGAGAAAGAACAAACGAGTTCACAGAATAAACCTACTACTCACCCTGTTTTACCTTTAGGGACTACAGTGTCAAAAAGCACAGTAAGGCTAAACACTTTATTCTGACTGGAAACTGAGCCAGGGGTTATAGGACTAAAAGAGGGGTAGTGTTTTGTAATAAATACAGCTATATATTATTAAATTCAAAGCAGTAATTACAAAAAAAAATTAAACAAAAACAAAGAATATTTTAGTCCTCAAATTTAACGAAAACCGTGTTGCTTTTTCACAACTTTTTCAGAATACATACTTTAATTGGGACAGAGCCTCTGCAGCAGAACCCGTGACGAAAGACAAAACACCACTGATTAGCTGACTTTCTTTTTCATTTTTTGCCACAATAAAGCAGGTGGTGTCCGTGGTGACATTAGCGGTGTCAGCGACCCAGCTTGACTGACAGAGCAGTGTTATTCTACATCGTTCTGATTGGCTGCACTGATCTGTCAGCGGGGAAAACAGGAACTGCCTGTGCCGAGTAGGCGTGCTTGCAAACAGAAAGGCTGGGTGGGTGGATGGGCAAGGGTGCTCGTACGCATACGCACAAACACACACACACACACACACGTTTGCGGTAAAACATAGGGTTTGGATGTGCTGCACAAAATGCTCACATCTTAAAATATTCCGCCAACTTGGTTTTCAGTTTGACTGACTTTCACATAAAAAAAACAAAACAATAACAATATTATCTTGACTGAAAACATCACTGATGCTCAAATCAAAAATCAGAACGCTGAACGCCAACTTTTTTGGATCCAATTGTTTAAAGCCGTAACAACAAACCTGCTGTACGTCTATATATAGTAAAATTTTCCTGGATATCAAAAGATTCGTATCATAAAACCTCATGCAAATCCAGTCAGCGCATGAAAGAAAAAGGGATGCCACTGAGGAAGCTTTAAAAAATAAACAGTTGGCAGGTGTTAATGTTATTGTAAGTAGAAGGTTCCCCTTTAAACCACAGCAATGTTTTCTTTGGAGAGAAACAGCGAGAAAGGAGGTCAGCACAGCCCCAGAGGAGAACTGTGCAAAATGATGAGCGTGTTATCTCTGCTCTCAATCAAACTTTTTGAAATTAACTTAGAAGTTTCAACACAGCAGGAAGAAATGCTACAACATCTAGACCCAGCAGATTTTTGTAATCTTTTGACATTCTTATATAAACATGAAGGGTTTCAGACTGCCAGTTTGTTTTCATGATCTCTAAACTGACCTGAAAGGTAGGTGAAGCGTTGTGATTGGCTCCTTTTGCGTTTGCCATTGCAGACATAAAACTGCACCTGAACAGCGGAGCTCACAGCCTTACTGTGGTAGGGAGGGACCTCCACCATGATGCATGACTGAAAACAAACATGGATTTACTGACACTTACTTTTTCTCTTAAAACATGGGACTATATACATTTCAAACTCACATATCCTGGCTAAATAAATAAATATCAACCTAACATAAGCTTCTCATATAGTACACAGCTGCAAACTACACAATATATTTACTTTTATACGTTAATATAATGCTGTGTGTACACTATAAACTTTATTAATTAAATACATTTGTTTATACTGCTCTTCAAAATGTATTTATTACAGTAAAAAAAAAGCTCTCTTTTTCTACTTGCACAAAGAATTAAATTAGGATTATTATTTACACATCACTGTAACAATTCTAACTGCAGCATTAAATCTGAATTATCTCCCAACAAAATAATACTAAAATAAAAATTTAGTTTAAACATTTTGTCAAGACAATTTTTGTGTAACATATCAGAAGTAAAAGTGCAACATCTAAAAGCAAGCAAACAACAACGATAAAAAAACAACAGACAAGATAAACCCTTAAAAACACACTTAATTAATCTAATCTGTTGGTAACGGCTTTGTAATGGTACCAAACGTTGCATCAGGCTCTCACCTACTTGAATGAAACATGCTATTGTTTCACTTTCTCTCTGATGAAACTCTCCTTTTAATTCTGAGACACTGGTGATTTGCATCCGTTTTTTTTATGCCAGGAAGAAATGCTATGGATATACTATTAGTGACATAAAAAATAAAAAAGCATAACATGAGTGGTTTCGTTTTAATAATACTCATCTGAATTGGTATGCTAATTAGCCACAAGCTGTTCGTCTTAAAATAAACACCACTGTATGATAAGCGCAAAACAATGAAAATCAAGATTTTAAGTGCTCTTAGGGAGCTATTTCAATTTAAAAAAAGGCCTTGTTCAGGACCCTCATTTAATTTGAGGTCTAACTGAAACATCCCTACAAGAAACTTTCTAAATATTATAGGACGATTTGCTGGAGTATAGCTATAGTGGTAAATAAAACTCTACTTACGCCTTGAGTTTTCTCCCGCATTATTTTTGCCTCAACTTCCCACTGTGGTCGTCCATCTAAAACGAGGAAAGAGAAACACAAACAAACAAAAAACATAAAGGTATGTAAGTAAACCACTTATATTCTTAATGTTCTATGGGTAAAGTCTTTTATTATAAACACAAAAAGTCAACCACTGATTAAAAAGTATATCACTACTAACTCTGCTGAGCTGAATCTAGGTCAGAGATAATCACTAGTGACAACTGCCATTTCATTAAATGCAGTGCAACATTTTAACTAGCTTTTTCTATGAAGACAGGCTTTTTCCTCATTTTTTCCATTTCAAAAAAATGAATGCTGTGCAGTTTTTAAAAGGCCCAGAAGCTCCAAATAGATCATTTTAACAGCTATCAAATAGTAATCTAAAGTCCAAATGTCCTGCTGTTTGTCTCATCTGGTTCTGAAAGAAATGGGATATTATATTTTTTCTAAAATGTTTTTCAAAACAGCTAAGCATCTCTTCAAGTTTTCCAACGAGGGATTGAATGATTTGGCCAGACATGTTAGAGGCAACTGTTTGAAGAGAAACAGGATGAAAACACTGACAGGCATCCCATGTTGAAGAAAAGAAAAAAAGAAAAACAAAAATCACAGTAGTCGCAAAAGAATAAACATTTTTTCAACTGAAGGACCAAGTAGCCTCGCAGCTAAAGGGAATAAATTTACAGCTGCCTCTTTTATGGTGCTTTCATGTTGCATCAAGTATATTTTGCAGCTGCACGGCCTCTTCCACAAAACCGAAGGATTCCCCCTCCCTACCCCCAATTACCACTGTCAAACATCTGCAACATCTCTGCAAGGAGCCCTAGTCTAAATGAAGATTCATATGGAGTCTGTTCAAATGCAAGCTTCATTGAATTTAAGCTCTTCAGCTTTCTACCAAAACTCACTCAGCTGTAGAGGTTAGGTAGGTGCTCTGATCTTACCAGGAAATTAACCTTAGATGTTGTAAACCACTGACACATTAGGCAGTTTTAACCCTAAAGAAATAATTATTGTGAAGACAGAGCTTAACATGTTGATGACAGTTTTTTTTCCTTTCTTTCTGTGAGCGAGCAATGACCTTGACAGCTGACAGCAGTGCATTATTGCTGCGCAGCTTGTTGACATTCAACAGGCAGGAGCAAGGGCCCCACATGCTCCGTCAGACAACAAGCACCGACAGGAGCCTCATACCACAGTCAAACAATAACTCAGATCATCAAACCACCCTTCTTTCTCTCCGTTCTAAGGGGAACAGAAGGTGCCTTCTATTGAGCTAAAATAATAATACATCTTTGTAAAAACCCAATTCTATAGCTTTTACAACACCAGCGTGCCCCTGTTAGTCACTCTTCAAGGTAGACACTGTTACAGCCTTAAAAGACAAATCCTTTGTATAAACATTCATGCTTGTAAAACTGAAAGACTTCTACCAATTATGGACTTTCCAATTTCAGTGCATGATGAACTTGAGGAACTCAAACAGTTAGCTTTCAAGTGGAGGTTTTCGGTAAGAAAGTATGTGCACCCACTCCTGAAGGAAAGGTGACTGCTGGAGTAGTTTACATTTCAATCCACAACCGGTATATGCTCAGGTTCATACCACATCTTCCCTTTCGTCATGTTTTATCTCATCTTACTGCATAAAAACAACGTCAATAAACTGAAATAAGATTCCCCCAAATCAAACATATGTATACAGTAGTTTTTCATTTTGTTCTTTTTCTTCAAAGATTATAGGGAGGAAAAAAACTCAAGGTCTAAGAATCAAACATTATTACGGGGATTAAAACATCAGCTTTTGGCAAAATTATTATTATTCATTAGAGCTTAGTGTATGAACTGCTAGGTAGATAGAAATGTTTTAACACCCCAGTAAAAGGTCCATGAAATTAAACTTATATATTTTGAGTGCTTTTGAGCGAAGCACTCAAACGTGAAAGTGCTTTGCTTTTCATTGCAGACTGAACAAAATGTAACTTGAGAACTGGTAAATTTGTTTTTATTTCTTTATACTGCAGTAATTTTGAACCATGCAATCATTTCTGTGTACAAGCAGCAGTAGGCCAGTCTCTCTAGTTTCCTGTGACTCTTCTTTCATCGTTCAGTTAGGAGATGGACATGTTTGTTAATACATCCATTTCTTTTCTTTCCTTACTATTCTTTAATCAGTGTCTTTCTGCAGTGATGCAAATTAGTTAGGCAGTCAATTACACAACCCTAATGAACATCACATTCCCCTATACTTATAGACCTTTTCTGCCTCTTCCACAGGCCAATGACTTTATGCTGTAAGAGGCCCAACATTTTCCCAATCCAAGATATGCCCCTCCAAGGTTTCCACTCACTACTTTTTTCTTCCATGCTTCACCAGCTAAGCCTGAAAATGACTTGAACACATTCCTCCAGGCAGATTATTTTAACTTTATGGCACTTGTGAACAAAGACAACACCACTCAAACTTGTTGCCATGTGTGAACTTGAATCTTGCTCTGCTTTACAAAAGTACCCTGGGCAGGTAGGGACTGGTTCAACAAATGCCATTCATTAAAAATTTCCATCCAGCATGAGTACTATTACAGAGTGGCACTCAAAGGAGGAAAAAGATAAGGCAGCAAAAAACTGTGACTTAAAACAAAAGGGGTAAATGCCAACGGGCGTTTAATTAAATTGTCACCCTAGCTACTAATCAACAAATACAAGCAATTTTTAAAGCAATGTTGAGATCTTTTGAGGTATGGTTTTGTGAAAGGGTTATGAATAATTAAGATAGATCCATCTTCTCCTCCCTGTTTGAGATTAGGGGGCTAAAACACGTGACAGTAAAACACATGACATAATGACAGTAACACAAACAGCAATGCATACAAACTAGACCCTACAGGCAATTTAGAATAGCTAACAACTTGCTAGCACACATATCTTTAGTCTGTAGGAGTAAATAGGAGCACACACACAAACTGCAAATGAACAAATCATTTAGAGAACTAAGTTTTGAGCAACTTCATGAACTCAAGGTGACATTTGATCAAATCTATCAGGAACCATTAAATATCTCTGCACACACACAAGGTATACACTGTTTCTGTAAAATTCCATGTGGCTCAAGGCAAAGCTGCTGCACAGATACAGTTCTTACCAGGGCCTTTCTCCAAGAAGATAACCTTGGATTCTGGGAAGAAGTTGGAACCAGTGATGGCCATCTCCTCCCCCCCAGTGACCAGACAGCTGGTTAGGCTGGATTTCTCAACCTGGGGCAGCTCTTGAGCTGAACGCTGGGCTGGGATAGACACAGAAAGGTGAACAATTCATTTAACATATATTCTATTGCAATACGCAGCTGAAACCACTATAAATGCATGACTTTCCTTCTAAAAATAAGGTGCAACAAAGCAGTCTTTTATTCTTGTGGATTTATGCATCTACAAATGCTGTAATTGTATTGTCTTCTAAGTTTTAGATTAAAAAAAACACTAAAATAATTTAATTTAATAGTTTATATCTAAACAGCAAATTAACATTTTTAGTATCTCTGACAGATTGCACATTTCATCATAAAGTCATGTGAGTATAAAGCTTTCATCAAGATTTTTCATCCTCTTCACAGCTTTCTGAATGATATAAACACTCACAACACTCCACAGGAATAGAGGTGGCCTGCAGAGACAGCACCTTCCCGTTGGGTTGAGGGATGTGCACTCGGAACACCACACGGACCCGAGTGTTCTTTCTTCCGATATCCGTTTCCCCCTTCCGCAGTTCAATGTCTGAGTTCCGCAGTTTAAGTATGCCAGCACAGTCGATGCTGCAAGGTAAAGGGAAAATAGTTGGCCCCGTACCACACTGTTAGGATGGTAAACATCTTAGACATATTTAAGTAGTTCTTGTAAAAGCCAAGGAGTGATAAAAACAACCTACAAGCCCAGCAGGGGATTGGAAACGAGAACCAGTGTTGTAATGTTGAATCACAGACTAAAGATGCACGTGAATATGATTTATTACAGCCATAAATAAGAAAAACAATCCGTACCAAGTCCATTCCTATAAATTCCATTGTAAATAAAACCACATTTTATAAAATATAATTATTTGACTGTTATAAGTTAATATATAACCAATCTTACCATTGGTTTAAATTAGGAAAATCTTTAAAATTCATTCTGAACATATTGCACCCGTGTATAATTGAAAACTTGGTAATTTTCTTCCAGATGGGGTTCTATTGTGGTGGGAAGCTCATGTCTTCATGAATAATGTGCCTCTTACAGGGTTTCTGGCATGACACCTACCTGGCTGACATGTTGTTTTCAGGAAGCAGAGGAATTTCGAGAACTTTGGTGCCGGAGACCATGATTTCTTGGCTGGCTGTGGCTACAGTTTTTCCAGTGATACGGTGCACCTGGTAGAAGGCATGCGGCCTCAAGTAACGATCATCTGCTGTTCCAATGAACATCTGTAGGTTGAAAGGTTTCTCACTGTAGCCAATAAGCTGAGAATTGACAGTCAGGAATAGGGAAAAACAAACAAAAAAGAAACAGATGTGAGTCCTTGGATTCCAGATGATGAAAGGCGTGAACAGAAGAATACTCTATTCACTCCCATGCATTTAAAAGGCTTTCTTGTAGGAAAAAGGTTAATTTAAGGGTGTTCTGATATTCTTGGAAAATCATCTGGCATTTTTGGCCTCCTACTTGATTGACACATATGTTTTTAACTGCTAAATGTTTCCCTCAAAAAAACTTTTTAATGGAAATCTTGTCATGGGAAAACCATGTTCAACGTAATTGTCTCAAAACTATTTTTTACTTTAAACACTTCAGTTTAACAGAAAAGATTAGGCTTATTTTTAAACATATACTAAAAGTACAACTCTGAACTCATTCTGTGAGATCTCAAACAGAAAGGAGTATTTCATAGTTTTTTGTGTGGTACAAAAGTTGCCAGTAAAAATGTCGGCAGCATTTTCAAGTCTAATGATCCTCGTGTGCAAAAATGGTTGGCAATGAGAACTAAGCAACAGTTGTCTTCTCAAGTTGTTCCTGAGTGCTGGCACATTGGTCTCTACTCAGAGGAGAGAAACTCTGATGAAGGAAAATGTTTGCATGTTGGGTAAAGACAAGGATAAAATGGAAAGGAAACCAGGACCTTTCCTCTTCAGAGGGACAGAACAAACACCAGACCACACAATCCCACCACTGTTGTAATGTTGTATTTGGCAGACTCCATGACTGCGGGATGGCATCCCCCCACATTCACGCAACCACCATACTGCTCTCAAACGACCACACCCCCAGTTTAGACGGAGGGCAGCTCATTGAGGATAACAGAGAAGAACGGGGCCTTTCATTGCTGTTTCACCACCATAACTGCAAAGCTTCAACCTCACTACAGGCACTGTTCTCCATGCAGGTTTCTGTCACACGTTCTTGAGTCGGGGTTTGGTGCAAATATTTGGTGCATTAAAGGACAGAAAGGTGGCAAGCTTGAAATTTGCCATTTCCTGTTTCAAGACACAAATGTATCTCTAATTCTAACAAGAAGCTTGTGGTGTTCTTTAGCAACTCTCTTCAGATTTTCTCACCTGTTGCTTCTGAGACAAGAATTAAGGAACAAAGGTACAAATGCAAAAACCAAAGATGCTGAAAAGCAAAAAAATGCTGTGTGTACTTCAAGTTAAGTGAATAATTAAATTAATTTGAGAGTCAATCAGTCAAGTATAAGTAAATTGTGATGCTGTTTTTGGCTTTGTTTAATATAATCACAGTGATCTGCAGTTTGTGCAGGAAATAAATATCATAAAAGCCTTAGTACAATTTCACAATGACATATTTAAAATAAAAATAAAAATGCACATGTAATTGCTAATGTCTACAAAAAA
>JAOXNZ010000044.1:13627284-13637299 GCA_028566095.1 Kryptolebias brasiliensis
CAATTATATTTTGAATGTGTTAGAAAGAGAAAAAGAAACAAAGTGAAGAGCACAGCCTTACAATTAAATATGGTTTTGCCAATTTCAAATGATTACAAAAATACACTGATATACGTACATGAACAGATTGACAAAGTGGTCTGTAGGAAACATTTAACTGATCTCCAAACACTTCCAAGGTGTTGCTGAAAGAAAACATGGTGCATATATATTCTAACCTTTTCAGAATGTACTGCATGTGTTAAGTTCAAAATGAGCAAATATTTCCCAATTTCAGCATTCAATCTTACCTTTAATGAAATTTTGGAACAATGTGCAAACTGTTCCATTTAATTCCATTTACACTTTACAGAGCTTCTCAGCAGTACAATATTATACTTAATTGTCCGTTTTTTTCCATTTAAGAAAACAAGTTTACCTGAATATAGGTGTATGGCCAGGCTTGGGTTTATTCCATGAGAAGTGGGAGGGCACTGAGAGGAACTGTTCTGCAGGCCCATCTTTCTTCAGGCTGTGTAGGTTCTCATCTGAAGGAGAGTCGAGATTAGAAGATATATTATCTTGGTCGTCTAGTCCCAGCTCTCCTTTCCCAGGCTGAATAGCTGTTCTGTCCTGTGAGGTCTTCCTTGTCTTTAGTGGGATGTCTGTCTCAGATGGGCAGCACTGAAAGGGTGACATGCCTACAGAGGGATTCCCAGCCCAAGTATCCTCTGTCACACTACCCCTAGGGGAAGGTCCTGGTGTGGGTGTGGGTGAATGATGAGGAGACAATGAACTTGGATAGCAAATGTCAGCACTAGAGTGGCGCCTTTTCCCACAAGGTGAGGTGGGACGTGAAGAAGGCCTGGAGGATGGCCGCGGGCTGAGCCAATTTTCATCAGTGACACTGTTGCGTGGCGAATGGCAGGGCGACTGTCGAGGAGAAAGGGTGGAGTGAGAGTGTTGCACAAAAGGAGGGTGATGTTGATGCCAGAAGGACTGCTCCTCCAGAACTCCACCACCAGTTTGAGGGGAGGCACAGCCTGGAGAGGTCAGAGGGGAGCCCAAAGAAACCCTGGCAGCTGCTTCATTCAGCTCTGAGTCAACATCATCATAGACATGTGAAAATGATTCACAAGAGGAGGCATCAGAAAACCAGCTCCGAGAGGACAGGCTGCTGCCTGGACTAGGGCTGAGTGAAGAGTCTCGATATGAGTGGTCCAGGGGCAAATACAGGTGGTCTCTAGACAAGGTCCTGTCCCTGTGGTAATCCCCACCAGGACCATTGGGTCTCAGCTCCCCTTCATTGCCATCCATCTCCTGCTGGCAACTAGGGGAGATGGAGGTAATCTGGATACTGGGGCACTCAAAAGGTTTTGGTGCCTCCACAGGAGCAGTGGGCAGCAAGGGGGAGGTGCCATATTTGGAGTCTTGTGCCTCATAGATTAACGGCTCAGATCCCGGTTTGTGTGATGGAAGGCGTGATGAAGTGTTGATGACCTGGGATTGGGAGTGCATGCCATGAAGAGACAGACCAATAGACTGGTGGTTGGTGATCATAGACTGAGGCTGGCCCACATTGAGGATATAAAACGATGTGCTGTCATCAGGCTCCAGATCTAGGATGGATAAAGGAAAAAAAAGATCATCACTATACCAGACCTAACCAGGTCTTCTACTATCCCCATCACTCACAAAACTACAATTACAAAATATAATAAACAAGAACAATTTAAATTCAATCTCAGATTTAACACTGCATAAGCTCATTTGTTTGTGCCCTGAAAAATACAATAAAAACAGGAAAGCATTTTTATTATTACATGTTGGACTTTTCTGTATTTTTGCTCAAGGAGTTGCCCCCTACCTCCTTTTGGCCTACTCTTTTGTATTTTAAAGAAACAACAACTAGACAAGAATATCTAATTGGTTCACCTGTGGATAACAAACTCTTTGGAATGTTTTAATCTTGTCACTCACACTTTCAGACAACACTAAACAATATGAGCACAACACTTGTTTTTGTTTGCCAAAAATAAATAAATAAAAGTCACACAAAAAAAATATGTGCATGATTGTGTCCTAGGTTTGAGCTTGAGTCCTGTTTTAAAAAAAACAGAGGCCCTGGTGTTGCTGGGTAGCAGGCAGTCAAACAGGCATTGCTACAGAGAGATAACCAATGAACAGCACAACTCGGGAAACAGATTCACACAACGTTGCATGCTGCCTGCTGTCATCACAACTAGCTCTAGAAGACTATTTTTACCAAAGGTCATCCAGCACAGGCAGCATATAGACATATAAACAGACACACACATAAACAGAAAGGAGTCCATTGTGTGTATTGGCACTATTCAGTTAGTTTATTGATATGCTCAGCTGCTCCCACTAGAAATGTGCTCACTAGAAATATTACTTATGACAGAGTAATTGAGATTTACTTTCCCATTAGGAATATAGGAAGTGACAATTTTACCAATTCAGATTTTCCCAAAAAGCATCTGCTTTCCCTTCACAAGACAACTACCACAAGAATTGTATCTTTTGTGCATGCAGAATAAAAGCAACTAAAAATCTCAAATTTTGTCATGCTTTAAGCTGCAATTTCTGCTTCATTGTTCAACAAAAAGGCAAAAAAGTAAATGACTAACCTTCCTCAAAAGACAGAAAAATGAGTCAACAAGTGCACTAAAAGCATCTGGCTTAGCTAAAACCACAGTGTAGCCTGTACAGGATACAGTTGTGAAATCCTTAAACAACTCTTCCGCATGCTCCTTAAATATACCCACCTAGTGCATTTATATAAACAGACGTGAAAGTTAGGTGCATGAAAATGGCACAACAAAACACTTCCACCACATCAATATTTTCCCATCAACTGTATTATGTATGAGGGATGCTTCAAGTCTGTTAGTGCTAAAGGTAACACTGTTAGTTCTTAAGCTATTGTGGAGCAGCAGAAAATTATACAAAAAAAGCACAGCCAGTTCCTTGCTCAGTGAAGTGTTTAGGGGCACTATGAACAATATAGTGTTCTAGGGAATCAGGAGCTGAATATGATTCAAATTCAATAATTATCAAGTACTTTGAATATAAAAATAAAAATGGGTAATATACTGAAAAAAATGAGAAATATAGACAACATTTCTAGTAGCTAAATAATGAAAAAACAGAGTAAGCCCACAGTCCTCATCTTGCTCTGAGTTAAGAATAATCTGATACCTAAAACTCAACAGTGTAAAAAACTGGGGTGGGTAGTGGGAAACCCCCTTGCTACCGCCAAATGCACGTCACCTTAGGAAAGGTCAGAGAGGACCACGAAGCCCTATAGTTTAACAATGGCCTTGGTTGCAAACCTAATGCATTCTTCCTAAAAGACCTGTGCGTCACACACTCCTCAAGTGTCCATACATCACACAGCCAATCTGGTTAAATAAAGATCTCTAAGAGGCTTTGCTGTACCTAAGCTAATAATAGCTCTGCCTCACTGGGAGACATTTCAGTAAAGGAAGGATTGGTAGGTGTTTGTGGCCCACCATCAAGACCATTGTGCTCTCATCGTAACAACCGGAAAGAGGCCAATCCAGTGGTGGTGGGGCACTTACCACAGATGGCTCTTTGACATAAAGCTTAACAGGTTTCTGGCTGATAGGCACACTGTCAGATGATTCCAGTTTATAGGATAATCTGTAGACACTTTGTTCCTTCCTCCCCCTATTCTCACTCCACAACAAGTATGTGAGGCTCTTGTGACCAGCAATGACCCACAGGCCCAAATTTTCTAAAAAAGCCAATTATTACAAAGACAGAGATGGATGTGAGTCTGCCACAGAGCATAATACTCTCATCTATGCTGCATGTTTCCACTGATAGCACCAAAGATCTTTTTGTTTATGTATATGCAAGTCCATAAACATGCAGATCGTATGAGAATGTGTGTGTCCCTATGTGCCTGTGTGTAAGTTTGCATGGGAGTTGTGTGTGCTTGCTTACGTGTATGTGCACATGCACTCAACATATATCAGTTTCTTAGGTTACCAACAAGTCCTAACATCATGTGGTACTGGAGCAGGGGGGTAACATAAGCCAGGGTTCCCTTTGTGGTGGGCAGGCAGGTTGATTAGAACAGGCTCTGCTTACATCCCCTGTACAGATGGCTTTGTGTTTAGGCCGGTCTCCTCTTTCAGCTCTTTTCAAGAGCTGCTGATCAACAGAGCAGAGTTAAATTGTGCCAGCACTCCATGCACTCCAAGCATCATGGTTTAAATGCCATATCATACCTCAGATAAACAATACGGATCCAAATTTTAAAACACTTTTTTTTATCAGGAATTTGGTAAATAAGTACAAAGTGTTTTGTTTTTTAATGATGTAAACAACAATAAGCCATTTATGCACACTTGTGGCCCCCATACCGCTGGGGGTGACCCTGCAATGTTAAATAGATATTATTAAGGCTCGTCTTTAAATTGAACAAAATTCACTTCACTTCGGAGGATTGTGGGGAGGGGAAGTTTCTGACCTTGACAATGTTCTCAACCCATTTTGCTATCTGGGTGTTAACAGTGTTTTGAAAGCGGCGTGTTTGTGATCAGTCCAGCTCTCATGAGAAGTTGGCTGTCAAAGGCAAAACACACAAAACTTAATGATAACCACACCTGCAGCAGTAGTCTTGCTTGACTGTGCAGGATTTTGGGGAGTTTGCATGTTCTGCTCATGTCTTCATGGGTATTCTACAGGTACTCTGGCTTCCTTCCACATTAAGCTGCGATTGTACTCAAGCATTAACCCTGGCACAAGTGAGCTGTGATGTCATCAGACTTCGTCGTTCACAATGGAGCTTGAGATGCAGTTCTCCTCTTAAACATCAGATGGCAGTACAAAAAGAAAATATTGCTACATAGCAAAAATGGCACCAGAAAAAGAGATGGACATTCTTCACACACAAATGTAGAGGCAACTTCTCTACTATTCCTTCAACATGTTTTATGTAACATTTACAGTAAACATACTTTCCTGGGTTTTTGTTTGGTCATACAAATAAACCTGCTTGCAGAGTCTGCTCTGCAGCTTTTAATTTCATAGTGCACCACCTGCACAGTGCATAACAGCTTACAAAACTTGGCACGACCAGCCAAAACAACACAACTCCCATGTAAGGGAAAATGTCCAGCATAACGCGTTGTGTTTTCCTTTTCTGATTCCTAATCTGCAAATCTGAACAAAACTGTTTCACTCCTAGTAACAATATGGCAGAGATGACTTCAGCAATAAAAACCAAGTCAGTAACCTTCTGTGGTCTAGCAAATTTAGCTAAATGTTTTACCATGACACAAATGAAAAGTGTGGTCCTTTGATAACCCATTAAATAATTTTGTATAAATTCAAAAATTAAAACTTTTCAGATTTCACTTTTAATGACAAATTTCAGCCTCTGAGAAGATACAACTATTTGGAGCGATTAACAACTGAGCTCACATTGTTAACTTTAAGGCTTTCCAAGAACTCTGTGTCTGCCTGGTGCCCTGCATTTCTAAACACAGAACCTGTGACGCACTTGCACGCACGCACTGTAAAGCCTGGCCTACACCTGTGACTCTAATTCTTGATAGTTGGGTTTAGGCCAAATGGACTGGTGATCTCTGTATGTGTAGGTGTCTAGGTCTGGAAAAATCTAACAAAGTGAGAAAAATACAAATTTCTTTCATTTTTAAATAATATATACGACAAAATCCTAACATATGGATATCACATTCTTCTGGCATAAGCAGAGCCTTGTTATGGTATTATCCTGTAATATTAGGGTTATTTCTAAAAGCTTTCCTGTGTCGTTCTAGAAGACTCAGTAGCCAACAGAGGCTTAACAACAGCAGTCTAAGCCAATGCTAACATATGCCATCAGCTAAATTAAGCTCCTAATTAACAATCTCATGCAGAGACAACATTATGGGATAACAGATTGCCAAGTAAACACCTGAACTAAATATCTATCAATACACTAACATTCCTCCAAAACACACCACTAACTCTTGGGTTCATATATTTAATACGCTGATAAACTCGTAGTAAAGCTTGTTACATACTGTTTGAGTCTTTAAGGTCAGCTACAGCACATACAAAGAGTGGTCTCTAACGCGAGCATAAGAACAATATTAGAGGCTGCTTTTAACAGGGGTGAAATTTAAACAATCTGTTGGAGCTGACTGTGCATGTGCCTGAAAAAAAAAAGTCTATCAAGGAGATAGACGGGCATACACAGAAACAGAACTTGTATACATCTGAGAGAATTCAAAAGAGCGCAAGTGTGAGGAGAAATACAAAATGAAAGAATAGTGGTGCAAACAAGTTGAAATTTGCATCCAGCTCTAAGAGTGAGAGAGAGAGTAGTGGAACTCTATTGGCTACGTGCATCAATTAAAAATGAATGTCAATTTCCTCCAGACCATGCTTAACCAAATCATGGGAATTGTTACATTAGGTGTGCTGCACTCTTATAATATCTTGATACTCTGCCAGCCATGTCAACCCTTTCAAATTAGCCAATTTCATTTTACAGCAGAGAATCACCTTCCATTCAATGAGTTGCTTGCAAAGTAGAATGATGATGAGAATAAGAAACTATTGTTAAAGTGAATGCCTCGCAACAAGTAGGGTTCAGCTCTATTTTAGGGAAACCCTTGTTACATAAAAGTAATCTTACTCTTTGTTCTACTTATGATAAGCCTCCCAAAAAAGGCAAACCAGACAAAAATAAAAGGAAATAAAGGAGGAACTGGAAGCTTGCAGTTTAAAACAAACACACACACACAATCAAAAGTGGCATAATCTATATCTAGACAAAACCTAAATAAGAACACTAAGAGTTGTTTAACTGCACTTCAACTTCATACCCGTGCAAAATAAACAAACTTAACCAGTATTATGCTTACCTTTTTTAGCATGTGAGCAAAAAAGTAATATACAAAAAAGCAAAAGCAATAAAAAAGATTATCACTGATTAAATAAGTTAACTAGATATTTTACAACTTTATTGCAAAAATCTGCAGACTACACATTTTTCATGGAAAACTACACACTCCTATTCCTAGTAATACCTATTTTTGACTTCTTCAGATTTCTTATAATTAACATAAACAAGGCTATAACTTAAGTCAATGTTTTTGTTTATTATTCTTTGAGAAAGCCACAAATTTGCATACAGACATCATGTGTGTTTTTAGCACAAATGTTTAAATCAGGAACTGCTGTGTAATAAAGAAGGCCTAGATATTAAGTCTAGTTCTACCCAATATTAAATTGTATGAAGCATAACAAGGATCTACTGAGCCAACTGAAAATAGGTAGAACACATTTTGTTTTGCCAGCATTTCCATATAAAAGTATATTTTTAACTCCATATAAAACTTCTCAGCAGGTGATTTTTTTGTGTGTGTATATTAAGAAAAAATGATTTTGTATAACTCCTTTTAGATTACATTCTCCTATAATTTATAAGATGTTTTATTCACAAAACCAGAAAAATGGCAAAAAGCCAATGTGCCAGTACCAACCATTAGGCCCAGTGAAATATGGCTTAAAATGCCAGGCTAAAATCAAGTGGGGTTCAAACTGCTCTAATCCCATCTGGCAAGGACAGCCTAACAGGAAAAAAAAAAGACTAAGAGAAGAAATAAAATTTTTTTTAAAAAGATCTAGGAGATTTTTGTGTGGTGTAAAGCAGCCTCTGACATGTTGGTACAGCGCAGCCATCGGTAGCTTTAGTTACACTAAATTTAAACTAGACAGATGCCTCACATAGTTACTCATGCCTCGCCCCAGAAAACAAACGTCTCATTCATCACACTGGGTGTCAGAACACCCTCTTATCAGCAGGGTTAGGGGGCACCCTACATGATGATCTAACTCCACATGTAGATCATATGAATGACTGTCTGACCTTTGACCGACCTAAGTTTACATCTACAAGTACTTGAAGATACACAATTTTATTTTTCAAACAAAGCATTTCGTCTTCAAGTCTAAAATTCAAAAGCTGAATCAAATTAGTTTATCTGAACACAAACACTTTTCCCTTTCTCAGAAATTATTGAAAATTTATTTTGATAATTTTTAACAATCTTAGTTCAGATCAGCAAGATAAAGAAACAAATACTCAATTTTTTTTAATTAAAGGAACAGACTGAACATTATGTTAACATTCATTATTTCAAGGTTTATTATAAGCTTAGACTAAAAATCTCTATTTAAAAGTAGTCATAAAAAGAAATGTTATCAGTTAAAAATGTAAAACCTTCAGTTTTTTCAAAGAAGATATTTAATTCTTGATTATTTCCCGACGTACTCTATAACAGCTGTTAAAAAAATGACATTAGCCATCCATCTCCCTAAAAGCCTAGACACACATGAATGCACTGCTCCTACACCTGGCTTGAGTGTGGGAGTTGCCATAACACTCACCTGGTGATGTGGCACAAAGCATTCTTTCACTCCTCTCCTCGTTATGATCACAAAGTGCCTGAGCAGTAAAAGGTGAACACTGCAGACGTGCTGGGACAACAGGGATTCTCCTGATCTAAGTATGAAGTAGTCATCAGAACCTGCCGCCTGCCCTCTGCCACTCTCTTTGGGAGCTCAAAATAGTCCACCATGAGAGCGATGTAATTTCAGTCTTTCCCACGACAAGGACTGAGAGGATCGTGCTCTTGGCTCACAGAAGTGGAGCAACGACAACAACACAGACAAGGACAAAAACCCTTTCTCTGGGAGGTGTACTTTGATCATTTTATTGTCATAGACATTTGCAATGGCATACCTTCATATCTAGGGATGTCAATCAGACAGGTATGAGAAAAGTTGTAGCAGATCAAAATCAAACCTGACTAGTAACTAAGCGGTTGCAGTTACTGCTGGCATCTGGATATTTCATTAGCCTAGATCAGTCTCTCTGATGTCACTCGTGGTTTCTCTCATATCCTGAGAGAACCGTAGGAGGAAAGACGACTCAGCCGTCTTTGTGGCACATCAACAGTTCCGTTGGACTACAGCAACGATAAACCACAAAAAAAAAAAAAAAAACTGCCTTCAATGTGTGAAATACAATAATCCACAGAACAAAATTGTCACTCAGATTATAAATATATTTTTTTTAAAAAGGCAGAGATGAGATTAATGAGTAAACAAAACTGCTGTTGGTGTTCCACTCACCCAACAGCTAGACATTACGTGCCCCCCCCCCCGCTCCGCCGAGATTCCAGCCAACCATCTGAAACCCACATGGTTTGAAAGAGCAGAATGCCAGACACCGCATCCCTCTGCATTTTAGGACTTCTAACACCCTATTAATTTTCCTCAAAGTCACGATCTGTCCAATTATCTATTACTTCTTTCAACACTTAATCCTTACAATCAAAATTCTCCAACAACAGAGTAATCAGCTCCTTAAGAGGCATGATTTAATGCATGTTATAATAATTGTGATTGTACGAACAAGATTTAAAACAAATTAAGATCATGGTGTCTTAAACTGTATGTGTAATCAAGTGCAACCTGTTAAATTATATAAAGCAACTTTGAAGTTATTGTCTGTAACAGATGAAAATGTCACACACAAGTCACCAGTACTGCTACTTTCAGTGGCATTTGTTTCATAATGACAGCAACAGCAGGATACATAGTGAAGAGCCCTTGGCTGACTCTAATTTTTGAATAGTTACTCAAAGTATGACTCACATATCTAATAAAACGTGGTTTCACTCACTATATGGAAAGGTATCATTTTTTTTTGTAGAAACTTGGTCTTCGTCAGCTTGAGGAAATTCATTATAACTAATTACGTAAATATTTATGTTTGGATGTTCACTTTATTCTAGACCTTTAACCTAATTGCATTTTATTTTTCTTTAGTACTGAGTTTATTTTCGACCACTGTATTGACTTTACCATTTTTCACAATTGACTTTCCCATAAGATTCAGTTCACCAAAAAAGATGTTCTCGCATTTCCTTAAGTTTGCATTGAAATAATTTAATGTGTTATT
>JAOXNZ010000044.1:13675963-13687061 GCA_028566095.1 Kryptolebias brasiliensis
TGTGTTATTTTCTTCTCAATCAATTCCACTGTGTTAATAATAAAGTTTTTCAATGAGAATATTTAATTAATTGAGATTTAGGATGTGTTATTTTAGTGTTCCCTTTAATTTTGTGAGCAGTGTATATTGGTTAAATGTTAAAGTAAGATTGGATTACTTTTATTCCTCAGAATGTCTCACTCATTCAGTGAAGGTCATTTTACTGGCATTCAAACAATACAAAGGGAAATAAATCACATTAGGTTAGACAAGCAAGACATATTACATAAAAAGACTTGTGCTATAATGATGTTTTTAAAGGAACACTTTAGTTTTTTCTCCTGCCTTCTAGTCCTCTTTTATCGAAGAAGTCCACAAGGTTTTTCTCAGTTGGTCGTCTCTGGAGAATCACTGTTTTCTTCTTTGAACAAACTTGAAACATGTCTCCTAAAGTGTAGATTTGATGTTTTTCTTCTTCTCTCTCTCTCTTTTCAAAAATAAATAATAAATACACGAGTAAGTGAAATAGCTGCATGGTGCAAGGCGAGGTTGAACAAAGAGGTTGGTCAAGCAGTGTAGTTCTTTTTATTTTTTTTTATCCTGCCAGCAGCATTCCCACTGACAGCACTCTGTGGGTTATCATTCAGCTGTGGCCTCTTTTTTTTAACATTTTTTTTAAGGATTTCTAGAGCGTGTTGGTGGAATTGTAAAGGCACATATTATAGTTTTGGAATTTCAAAAATGTTTTATCAGAGACAATCATTTTTATTGGTTAAAAATAGTTCCCATAAAGCATACAGTTTCAGAGTACAGCCATATGTCAACTCAAGTACAGATCTAGTTACCTATGATGTAGATACTGGAGGAAATTTAAAGTTTAATAACTAAAGCACATGAAAAACCTGTATTTTTTTTTCTCTTCCACTCTAAGATGTATTGTATTGTGAGGAGCTACTCCAAATGGTGATGTGGTGCAGTGTATCATTCTTTGACCTCCTCAGTTTGAAAGGTGACTCTTTGTGTTCACCAGTGTCCTCCCAACAAGAAACCTAAAACTCCTTTCAGCTCTTAGTCAGCAAGTCAGCGAAGCTCAGGGGACAGGTTGTTGTTTCCACTAGCTGCTTGACCAAGAGACAACAGAGTCTGATGAGTAAGCAGGTAATCTGAAGCCAGATAGAGATAGTTAGCAATGGTTAACAGTGCAGATCAGTGTTTGCTTTAAGAGTGCAGCTGTTTGGACTCAGCCCTCTAACAGTGCAAAGTTCTTTTCTTCGTAGATTTATACATCTGGTTGGGTTGTTCTACTCTTTTTTTTTTTTTCTTTCTGTTAAATGTTTTTAATCTTGTCACATTTAATCATGCATGTGAAAATGGATCACTTCACCGGTGCATAAATTTGCAAGGCCAACGCATTTCTGTGATCTACCTGGGTGTTTGTTAGAGTGTGAGTGTTGGTACAGCTGCAGTGCACGCAAAGCATCCTGAGTGAGAGAAGAAACTGCACCGAGAGTACGCTGTGTGTTGTTTTTACCTCTAACAACCTACATTTGATGAATCTTTTACTCATCACCCATCAGTCCTCCAGTTTGTCAGCTTCTGTCATTAACTCTGGCTGTGGGAACTGTGTGGACAGGTGTAAAGATCCGCACCGCCTGTTGTGGATTATTACACCTGTCCTTACAGTATGGCTGCTCTGCTATTGTCTATTGCTGTCCAGAACCTTTGCAAACATGGAGCTGCTGCAGCTACAACAAAATCTTTGGTTAATGGTGATTTTTAATTTACCTAAGATGATTGATTAAAAGTCACCTTTATCAGTTTGATGTCCAAAATCTCAATGGTCTGTGGTCTTTATGTGATTGTGATGAACTGGAGAGATGTCAGTTTAACTGTGCATCATGACAGCCCTTTTAAACCTGGAAGTTGTAACTTGAACTGCACTCATCAGGTGTGTTAACCCCAGTTTGAAACCTGAAACTGCTTGGTGCTTGCTGTTTGTTGGTTATTAATGAAAGTTTTCCATTTCTGGGCGTTTCATTAAAATCCATCCAATGGTTCATGAGATGTTTTGCTAACAGACTGTCAGGCAAACACACGTGCATAGACATGTTCACAATTGCCTGCCTTTCACGGCAGTGGGTGATAAATATTGATCAAGACTGCTTTAAAAAATCCTGGCTCCTATAAAGCAAAATATAAAGAAATCAGGAATGACACAAAATTTCTGCACAGTACTGTGTTGCAGTTGCCCTCTTCTTCTTGTGTACTAGAACAATCCAATTGTCTAGTTAAATGAACTAGTCAAGCTGTTACCATACCTAAACTTTACTATGTATGCAATGAAACTGCTGTTTATTTCTAATGTCGTCTAGTTTCCACAGTATTTTTAGTTCTGTTTTCAGAATATCCTATTTAACCCTGTACTTATTATTGAACTGTGATCTGTTTTGTGTTGCTGATGGTCATGCTCATTTAATTTCTCTCCATCCATTGAACCAAATGTGGCTTTCTTTTTCTGCTCATTTGAAGCCTACAATTATTTGTACTTTTTACAAGAACTTTTCATTGGGCGTATCTAATCCGTATGTGCTGACACTTACGACACAGCCTATTACATATGACTAAAAATAAAATGCTAAGTGTTAGTGCAAGGAGCATTAACATGTCTGCTCGAGGATCCTTCTTTATTTGTTGGCACAGTAAAAACTGCATTTATATTTGTATGTAAACTGTGTGTGTGTGTATTCTGTTTGTCTCATAAATGTTTCACTATTTGTTTTTCAGCTGTGACGATCAGCAGATATCCAGGACTGCATTTTCCTCAACAGTAAGGTAGGAATTGAATTGAAAAAGAGAAGTGAACTGTGTCAGTGGGAGAAAGTTGGCATTACAGATGATGGTGTGTGCACTAATTACTTGAAGGAACAGTAGCTGAAAATATGTGGTTTGCTCAAACCTAAAGTGTAAAATCACATCTTTGAATCCTTGTAATAGAAGCATGGCACTCATGTTGTAGAACTGGTGAATGATCACGTTCACTGACTGATTATGGCCCATTTCAATCTTTTTCTTTTGCCATCATCTGCTGCTGATGCTATGTTCTTCCACCTCGTAGTAATTCACATGTTGGTGTTGATGATGGTTGGTTTATGTACTGGTGGTACTTTAATTCTTTAATAAGCTGCTCTAGGAATGAAGTTTCAGTGCTGTTGTTGGAGTAGGACTACATGTGACTGCTGCGTCGTATTTTACATGTTTGTTCTGGCAAAACTTATCAGGGTAAGAACTTGTTTCCAGCTGCTACAGAACCATATGGATGCGTACTGTGAAAGGTTTCGAGTTTTTATCCTCCAGGCTGTTAGCTGTACTCTGCTGCTCTTAGCTGCAGCAGCAACTGCAGTACTTTCTTACACTTTGTGTTTTATGTCTGTCTCCTTTTGTTGTTGAGGCATTCTCTTCACTTATATCTATGCTGGAATACTATAAAAGGAGGGTGTTTGATCCATATGTTATGCTGTTTAAGTGCACTCTAAAACATGATCAAATGTGAGAGCAGTTCCACCCCCCCCCCCAACCTTGTTTCTGTTTGACCAGCAAGAGAGAGTTGGTGTAATCAAGATACATTTGATTAAGAGCTGTTTGCCAGGTAATCCTTATCAGCTGCCATGTGACCTCTTCTGTAGAAACAACAGAACATGTTTGTAACTGTAGAAAACTAATAGAAGCCAGCCAAATTATAATTAAATTGATTCGTGCCCGTATAGTCAGACAGCACACAGTAATGTTCATTTTGCAGCTGACTCAATGTGCTGATTTCACAGGGCAATTAACTGGCAGCATCTGGTGCCCAGCTTCTCTGTAACCACGCTCCACTCCACAAATGACTTTACAGTTGCTGTGTGTTTTAGTTTTCAAGCAATTAATGAGCTCAGATGTTGATTTGCTTCAACAAACAGACAAATTTCAGCATAAATCGATGCGCTTGAAGTTCGAAGCTAAAAAAAAAAATAGGGCCACAGATTAGAATGTGGCTTTTGTGGAAGTGATAAGATGTAAACGATTGTCCACTTTGTCCATTCATTTGTTCATTTTCTCTGCTGAATAGGGCTCCCTTTTCTCTCGGCTCCAGGATTCTGCACAACTTCAGGTCATCTGTCAGACACAATACAAATTAGCGTCTCACACTGAATGTTTCATCTTAGATGGTTTTGAATTTAAGGTGTATTGATAGGATTTTCCCATTTAGTCTATAAAAATGCATGAGAAAAATATATCGGCTGGAAGGACAAAACATGGCCTAACAAACACGATTAGGGCATTTATAGTTTCCCTAATCTTTTTCTTTATTTCTAACTTTTCCTTGTATGGCAAAATGTCTCATGTCTGAACTCACTTGGTGTGATCTTAGCTTTCATAAGCTGTTTGTTGTCTACTCAGTTTACTGTTACAGATGTTTTCTCACATTGTTGGTCTGGTAAAACTTGCGACCTGTCCAGGGTGTACATCACCTCTCGCACAGTGACTGCTGGAGCTCTCAGCAATCCAGAAAGGAAAAGCAGGTAAAGAAAATGGATGGATGGTCTGGAATAAACTCAGTTAATGACATCAAGGCAAGGCAAAACCCTAAGAAGGTCATTTAGATTTACATTCAGCAGATATGTGCTTTTGTCTAAATGAAGCAGTGCTGCTATTCTAAACTTAAATGATACGTCTGTATTGATAAGTGTCACTGCTTCAAAAAATATTTTAACAATGTTTTATTTTTTTTTATATCCTGTAATTATATTTTATCCTTTCCAAGACCCTACATCTTTGTGTTTTTATTTTATCCCTCCTGTTTATCAGTGAATCTATATAACATCTGAGGATCACATTTTGATTTGGATACTTTGCTTCATTTAGTGCACTGTGTTCGTAGTTAGTTATTGAGTTATTACATTTTAAAACACATGTGCATGAATTTCTCAGAAATGACTATCAGCTGAAGATGGCTGAAAAGGGTTTACAGTCTGATTGACCATGAATGCACCCCAACCAACCGTATCTTGGTTGCGTTCTTCTAAAGGCCAGGATTGACTCGGGGATAATCTGCAGCAGACTGAGATTTCACCCAGATTCAAGCTCAGAAGAGGATTGTGATCAGTCAAGCAATGACTATTCAAACATTGTTGTAATTGATGACAGAATTCTTATTTTGTTGGCTGCCTAGGCAGTGGTTACGTCAGACTGTGACCAGATGTTGTGGAATGATTGAGTCAGAGCAGCATCATTTAGCAGCACCTCCAGATGTGCAGTGCTGAGCAGAACTTCGCTCCGTAATGACAGAAGTGAGGGCACATTCAGCGAATTACCTGCTTGTGTCTGGAATATTATATTTCTCACTTGTTTTCCTAGAAAGTTTCCACAAAGCATAAAAGAAGGAGTTTCATACTGACAAACAGTGAGGGGTTTTGGGTTGGACTGTGACTGATTGAATTGTCAGGCACATCAGGTGGAGGTGACCCACAGGGTGGTGAAGCGTCTAATCATTTGGGCTCGTCATGCGCTTGTCTCAGTGGTTCCTACTCACCCTGGGAAACGACTGGCTTCTGAGCACATGCTGCAACTTTTCCACTGCATTCCTGCCACTGCCAAACATTTACTGGTACGTAACGTCATGCCTCCTGCTGTGGGGGATAAGGGGAAGGACTGACTCTGTCCTCTTTGCAAATGACAGGAGCAACTGAAAGTGGTTGTGCAGAGTGGAAGAAATGGGTACTGCAAACTGCAATTTTTTTGCCCTTCAAATAAACCCATCTTTAATGTAAATAGCTTTTGCACAAAGCCGTTATGTATGTAGCCATTGATGTACAGTAGATGCAAATGTTGCATGTGCAAACTTGGGAAGCTTTAACTCTTTTATCTGTTTTTTATTGATGTTTGTATGTCAGACTGATGTTGGGTCCTTATATTTCCAAAAAAGGGTTAAAAACAAAAGCAACTGGACTTCAATTTGTAGTTTGAAGACGTTTCGCTTCTCATCCGAGGAGCTTTCTCAATCCTTATATTTACAATCGTCTATTTAAACCTTTCTGGTATCAATCAGTTTATATGAAAAGAATATCAATTTATATAAAATCCATCCATCCATCCAGATTTGTACATCCTGAACAGGTCACAAGTCCATTAATTTAATACACTTCTAATTTATTAAACAATTTATAAAATATGTTGTGTTGCTACAGAACTAGTATGTAAGATTTTAAAGTAGAGAAGACAAAACAAGGGGAGCAGATAATAATGTGTAAATCAACATTTTGGAATTATTTATTGTTGATTTATGAATTTAGGAACAATTTGCCACCAGGAATTTAAGGGTTAGTGTCTCAGTCGCTGAGTGGTCTACATCTGGTTGGATATTTTGTGCATTTCT
The DNA here is from genome assembly GCA_028566095.1 of Kryptolebias brasiliensis. Classification (NCBI taxonomy): domain Eukaryota; kingdom Metazoa; phylum Chordata; class Actinopteri; order Cyprinodontiformes; family Rivulidae; genus Kryptolebias; species Kryptolebias brasiliensis. The sequence continues at coordinate 13,682,355 of JAOXNZ010000044.1, forward strand.
GTTGTTGATTGATGTTCTTAGCCCTGCCAACAGAGGACAGAGCACAAATGACAGTTGCTTTGCAATGTTTGAGTGCAGAAAATACCTTTTTAGATGAATACCTGATCTCTTTATATATTCTCCTCTAGGTGGTCTGTAGGTCTATAGGTCTCTAGTTGCAGAAAAAACATGAATGTTACTGAGTATTGATTTTATTCTAGTATTAGTTCCTGCCACTGCTCATAGTAGAAATGTCCAGAATAGAACTCTGTGTACACTTTTCAGCGTTCTCACATATTATATTATTAGGTCTTTAATCAAGTGTTGTTGCTGAGTGTTCCTTTTTCACAATTCCTCTCTTTTAGTCTTAAACTGGAGAGTAGCTTAAGAAGCAACTTCAACACTGATTGTATTCAGGTAGTTTATGAAAGGTGAACTTACTTCTCTTTATTCTGGTTATACAGAACGTGACGCTGTTTAGCCAATTGCATCACAAATAGGTTTTGCGTGGTTAACTAAGCTCTCGAAGCTGATTACAGGTTTGCTCTTGGAAATTATGTGTCCCTAAGTGTGTGTGTGTGTGTGTGTGTGTGTAAGTGTGTGTGTGATTCTTTTTCTGGTGATGCTGCTGCAGTGATGACACAGTGTTGTCAATGTCTATCTTGGCCAGAGGCAACAAGTAATAACCAGTGTGGAAGGAGGAAGATTGGACTGAGGTGATGTTGTTAATTTTATGTGTTGGGAAAATACCCACATAAAAATTCCAAGCAGTTCCCACTTTGTATTCCAGGTTGCACACAGTTTTTTGCTCTTTTGGCAGCCAGAATTGACTGGATTCTTATCATGTTTTAGTTTAAGTTACAATTTCTTATAGTGTTGTGTCTCTGTAGAAATGCTTAGATCCCTGTTTCTTGTTGAGACAGATTAAGTTATCAATCTGTAAATGTAATAATTAAATTGGCTCATCAGGTTTTAGAGATCTGCAAACTCCTTATACACAAATCATATTGAGTAGTAACAGCTGGGTCATTCCATTTTCAAGCTCTGACAAAAAAAATCTTTAGTCACTGGTGCTTTTTTTTCTGGCCTGGATACAGCTTTTAAACTAATCTGTGAATGAGTATGTATATTTTTAAAAGAAATCTGCAAATAAATGGGTGAAACGCCTGTGTTTTTCTCATTTCATGTCCTTGTGAAATAGATCAAATATTAGTCGGGTCACAACCAGCCTCTGTTACCATGGCGATATGGGGTTGAAGACATCCTTTAATAACAACAAAGTAGTTACAGCCTGAATCTGTATTCTGAAGGGAAGACAAAAGCTACAGCCTTTAAAGGAAAACAATACTGGTGGAGTAAGTGAGTTGTAATACAAGATTAAACCTGATTGGTGGTTTTCAGATGTAGGCTGACAAAGCCAGTCATGCTCTTTGTCAGAGGCCTTATTTGCATGACAATTTGTGGCGGACTGGTGGTTTAAGCTAATATTTTATATAGATTCAAGTTTTTGATTCAAGATTTTAATTGATAAAACCAGCAGTTTTCATTTAAACAGTTGTGTCTTCTTTTTTTCCACTTTACTGTGACATTTTAAAAAACACCATACCACATTTACTGTGCAGCTCTCTATATATTATGATGAATGAGTCACAACTAAACAGCCTTGTGATGGATTTGTGGGACTGTGTGGCTCTCTGCATGAAACTCGATAAGTGCATTGAAGCTGCTGCAGACAGAGATGCATCACCTGCCTGCCTCTTCTGTTTGCCGAGCTCTCTTTAACTCATACAAATACAGACGCAAATGAATGTGCACATGCAAAAAAATACACAGGCATAGTCTAAAAGACTTTGTAGTTTCTGCAATTCACAAGGTTTGCAGCCTGTTACCTGACTCTGCCACCAGCCAGGTGAATACATATGCAAACAAGGTGTATTTCCCAAATGAAGCTTTTATCTTTAAGGGTGGCTGTGAAGGTGTCTTTGTGTGCTCGTAGCTATAACAAAAATCAGTTAAATTATGTGGAGCAACTTAAGAAAGGATGGTTGAAGAAGGAACTTTATGTTTCATGTTGATTAATTTTCAGTGAGAAAACTCGGACAGACTGTAAAAAACGTTTAGCTCACACTTGAACTTGTCATTTTGGAGCCAAATGGTGAATAGTTCAAACAGAGGAATAGTTACTTAGTTCATCACCCCGTTTCCCCCCCACTGTCTTCTCATCCACTGCTGCCACATGCAGTGTGCTGGATAGTGATGACCTCATTCTGAACCATGCTGGATCAGTCTTGTGTGACTAAGGCTGTGCTTTAGATCAATTTCATTTCTTCCCAATGAGCAGTCAGAGGGAGTATTGAATGTCTTGTTTGCACTGTGTTTGGATGGATATGATGACAGCTAAAGCAACAGATAAAAATGCATTTATCAGCAGCTGAGGTTATTAAGAGATTTTGCTTGTTCCAGATGTGCATGTAAATGGTAAACAGTTTGATGATTCACCGTTGATTAATGTTCCAAACTTCCAGCCCTATGAATTTGTAGGAGGACGTATATGCAGTTGAGCAAACACAGGCCAAATATTCTGAGATCTCCAATGTAATAGACGTTGGTAGTAATAGAGGAGGCCAGTAAGCTGTCAGCTGTAGAAGCATAGCTCAAAATAAGCAATACTTTAAATTTAAATTGACTAGAGTAGTATCTCTTCAACACGACTGGAAATACGCAATTTCTGCCTTACTGGGAAAATATGTTTTGGCAGAGCAGCACTTATCTTTGGGAAAATGACATGAATGAAGTCATATTATAGTCAACAGCACACTGATAAATTAGAAATAAAACTGTCTTGGATGAGTTTAAATAAATATCTGTTCTCAGTTACACAAATTCAAGTTGAATGTAAAGGCTCTTTCACAAGACACCTCAGGCAGGGACGGACGCCTTCTGGCCGCCTCGGTGGGATTTTTGAATGGATGGAAGCGGCGAGGGGGGTCGAAGCCAAACCACCCCTGATACACCTTTGTGCCACAAAGTGAGGTAGTAACAGAGCTGAAGTAGTCAGCATGTGAAAAGGTAGGCTGGCTTTGCGGCTCAATAATATGATGAAATGAGGACATCTGGTCTGTGCCACCAACCATGGGCCATGGAATTAAATAACAACAAATAGATTTATTACAGAGGGAAGACCAGGTATGATGCACAGCAACTTTGCATTTAGTTTTAAAAATTAGTCAACCGCAAAGAGAATTGCTGAACTGAGTTAATTCATCATATTTTAAAAACAACGTTGTCTCACATTTAATGCATTGCACTCCACGTCAACCCAGCTGAGTTCTGCTCCACGCCTCTTTTGGTCCTGCGATGCTCGCTTCATTTCTGAAAGTTCATGTCTGTGCGGGACGTGACCGGCTCTATTGGTGATTTATGAACGGTAAGAGGGAGCATAAAGACAGATTGGTCTGTGCGGCCATTTCTTGAAACTGTTTTCTGAAAGAGCTTGGAGTTGATATGCAGATATTGTGGATAAAAAAAAAAAAAGATTTATTATGGTAAACTACTTTTCATTCTGAAACTCTACATATTTCTTTTTTATTATTCCCTATGTTTTTAAACTTTTTTCCTGCAGTCCTCAAGAGCCATCCTTAAAGTTGCTGCCTTTCTACAGTGTTGCACAGCTTTAGCCACCGTAACCAGCAATTTAACCAGGATAAATGTTCTTATAAAAACTCTGCTAAACCCAACTGAGATGACAACAGCAAATCCCACCAGAGAGGTGCATACCACAGGCATTTTATTATGCAAATGAAATGAATGGATCATAAAATGGACCATAATCACATTAGTTTTCTCAAAAGACTCCAAACTAGAAGGGTTTTCTTTTCCTTTTTGTGTTTATCTTTGTAGTAATTTACAACATTTGAAGATGCATTTAGGATATGATACAAATGAGCCTAATCTTTGTTTTCACTTTAATTCCTCCAGCAAAATGTGCTTTATGGGGCTTTTGACTTTATTTTGGAAAGAAAAACACAAAATAAATTCAAAAATATCACTTTGTTAATCAGGACTAATTGAATGGGCTTGTGACCATGTTAGAGTTAGCCCAGTTCCGCCGTTGTTGAATCAAGGCTTCCAACTTGCTCTGGAACCAACAAACCCGTTGAATAGGTTCCCTGGTGCAGAACTCTAGGTTTGGTCTTTTTTTTTTTCACTTGTGGGCTGTTCTATTACTGGATTAGAGGCCATGTTACTGTAAAAGGACCTGGGCATTCCCAGCAGGCACTGCTGTGCCTCATTGATCTGCTGAACAATAGCTACATGTTTCAGTGCTCAGTCTCATTTTTCTTTTATCTCCAGAGCACTTTGTCCTCTTCTTATAGAGGGAGTTTTCCTTAAATGAAACTGAATTATGTGGGTGCACCGTGACAAAATGTAACCTGCTTTTTTTTTTTTCTTCTTTTTTTTTTAACACTCTTTGGTGTTCTCTGTTAACAGTCTCTCTTTCTCTGTTGGGGTGTTGTCTGGTTAGAGTCAAAGCTCATGTCTCTGAGGAACCGACTCAAACACAACACACACGAAACTGTCTCAAACACAACACACACGAAACTGTCTCAAACACAACACACACGAAACTGTCTCAAACACAACACACACTAAACTGTCTCAAACACAACACACACTAAACTGTCTCAAACACAACACACACTAAACTGTCTCAAACACAACACACAC
>JAOXNZ010000044.1:13705569-13716835 GCA_028566095.1 Kryptolebias brasiliensis
TTGAATGACTGAGAGATTAACAGGCTGCTGCACAACTTGAAGACCTGCTGAAGAGCAGAGAAACAACTAAAACATGCCGGATAGTGGCCCTCCAGGACCAGGATTGAGGACCCCTGACTTAGATGGTTCATTTAAACCATACTTCTGGGCACTTTAATATATCGTCCCAGCAGATTGTAAGTTAATTTAAAAAGTCACTCCATTCTTCATTTTTATTTTTATTTTTTATTGTGTGTAGAGTTCAGCACAGCAGGCTCTGATGGGAACCATCAACACCAGTATGCAAGCTGTACAAAAGGCCCAGATAGACCTGGGAGAGGTTGACAACCTCCCGCCGCTGGGACAGGACATGGTACTGTACATACATACTTATTCTGCTGCGCAAAATTAGCCATAAATGTTCACTTCTAGCAGTGAAAATCGCTGTACAATATGTTTAAATGAGTGGAGGCTGCTTGCCTAAATACAGTGATTTTTGCTTGTGGTCTCTGTTTAGGCTTCCAAGGTGTGGATCCAGAACAAGATGGATGAATCCAAACATGAGATCCACTCCCAGGTTGATGCCATCACTGCGGGAACAGCATCAGTCGTGAACCTCACAGCTGGTCAGTGGCTCTTGCATGACGCAGCAGAATGTTGTTTTGTCTTTTTTATTCTTCTGTAGGCTTGAATGTCCAGTAGGGAGAAAACGTTTCATATCAGTTTTTTGTTTGTTTGTTTACCATAGGTCAACATAACATTTTAAAGTATGAACAGGTCAATGTTAACATTGGTTTAAGAAATGATTAAGAGTTATTTTAACTTGTTAGGCACCAATAATGAAGGCAGTGAAAGTATAAAAACTTTAAACCACACTTTTGCAAGTATCATTTAAGAGTGCTCTGTTCTGCTGGAAAATTATTTGGCTATTTTTAATGTAAATGTAGGACCTTTCCATGTGTTTGGTGTTCATTATCGTTATTGTTTAACTCCTGGAAAGTCTAACAGTGTCCTCATATCCTGCTAGCTTTTGGAGAATGTGGTCTGGCAAAGGTGTCGACTTACTCTACTGTGTTTCTGATTTCTTGACTTTTTCCTGCTTATTTCCGTGTTCTTAAGTTGGTTCCTGTGCGAAGCCCCCAACCCAGATATTTTGGACTCTTGGTTACAACTTCTTCCTGTTGATTTGAGAGTGGCTTTGTTTTATTCACATCTTTCGGTTTAAATCTTCCATCCTGCCTCCCCATCACTTTTCTCTCAGGTGATCCCACTGACACAGACTACACAGCAGTGGGCTGCGCCATCACCACGATTTCCTCCAACCTGACGGAGATGTCGAAGGGTGTGAAGCTATTGGCTGCACTGATGGAGGATGATGTGGGAGGAGGGAATGACCTGATGAAGGCCGCCAGGACACTTGCAGGTGCCGTGTCTGACCTCCTGAAGGCTGTGGAGCCGACCTCTGGAGAGGTGAGCGTTTAAGCACTTTGAATGATGTCCAGATATGTGACAAATACATTTCACAGTCAAAAACTATAATTATATTCAGCAGAATGTTCTTAAAAATGTGTAAATGAAAAACTAGAATTGTACACAATAGTGAGCTCAAACCAAATTGTGTAGGGGAGGGTCCAGGGAAAAGGAGGAAAACTGTTGAAAGCAACCTAAAATGTTTTGTATTATGTAAAAAAGAGGAATCACTACTGATTTGAATGCAGTCAGTAGGCAGGCTCTTCAGCTTTTGTGCTTCTGATTTGATGTCAAACTGCCAACGCAAAAGGCTAATTAAATTTATCACAGAGCAGCCGCATCCTGAGACAACTTGTCTTTTCTTAGAAATTCCGTCCTGCTCCTAAACTCAACCTAATTACGTTAGCATCCTCTGCTGCTTCACTGCAGCTAACTGAATTGCCCTGGGTGATAGGAATAAAAACCCAAGAGTCGAAACTCACTGGCAGAACCTCCTCTGTCTTAAAGAGTCAGAAGAATCAGAAGTGGAAAAATACTGAGGAGAACCATCATGCATGTGCAAATATAGTCAGATTTAGTGTCTTTATCAAAGCTTGTAAGAGTGAGTGGGTGATTTGATGTGTCAGAACAATTAAAAAAGTTATGCATTGTAGAATCCCTTCAGGTTGTCATCCAGGCCATGATAATTAAACCAAATTAAACCAATAATGACTAGACTTTTTGTTTTTTTAAATCTTTAAGAGTTTTGGCTTCTCATTCAAGAAGTTCAGTTGCCTGAATTGTAACAAGTTGCTTTAATTTTTTAGAATTCTTGCAGGTTGTTGGCACTTTTTGTGTTAAATGTATGTGTTTAAGACATTCTTTGTTGTTCACAAAACAGTACAGCAACCAAAACTTTATATTCAGCATTAAATACTGTACCAACACACAAACTGGTAGAAGAGGTTCAAATGCCACTTTAGATCTTGTTGATTTTCTCTGTTTGTGTGTCTACAGCCCAGACAAACTGTGCTAACAGCAGCCGGCAGCATCGGCCAGGCCAGCGGAGATCTGCTGCGACAGATTGGAGAGAACGAGACAGACGAGAGGTTCCAGGTAACATCTGAGTCTCTACATTTAGCATTCTTACTTTATTTAAAAAAAAAAAAAACTGTGTTAGAACTGTTTTAGTGTTAGAGGAACATAATTTGGCATATTTTAAATACACAATAGGTTTAAATTGAAGACTGCGTAGTTTTAGCAATCCCCAGTGGTTCCCAAAGTTGGCGTTGGGACCCCAATGTGGGTCGTGAAACGCCAAGTAAGGGATCTTGAGATGATTTCCATAAATAAATAAAATTTAAGAGTTATAATATCACATTTTAGTGATAATTGTCAAAACATAAAAACAGAAGACATAAATGTTTATGCTGTCATTATATTCTTGTTTAATTGACTTCTTTGTACATTTAATCAGTGATTGGCAGGGTTGCATGTCCCTGCCATGCAGGGACAGGATGGTCAAAATATGCTTGTGCAGATATAAGATGTTTCCTCATACTTATCTCCTGTTGTTGCAGGATGTCCTGATGAATTTGGCCAAAGCGGTCGCCAACGCAGCAGCCATGTTGGTGCTGAAGGCCAAGAACGTAGCTCAGGTTGCCGAGGACACCGTCCTGCAGAACCGGGTCATTGCAGCTGCCACACAGTGCGCCCTGTCCACCTCGCAACTGGTGGCGTGTGCAAAGGTACAAGGGCATGCTTTGTACACTGATTTTAAAATGATGTGCAGATGAAAATAAACTGAGGATATCTTTTTAGTTCTTCAAGTCTTAGAATATCTTGCAAGGTATTTGCAGCCAAAATATGCATTCTCAGAGAGTGAATACATAGAGATGCACACAAACCCAGTTAAATGCTGTGTTCCCGTCATCATTTTGTGCGACTCTAATTGTAAAAGCCACATGTGTTTAATTAGTCTAAATGGCCTCTTGGCTCTCATTCTGAATTGTTTCAATTACTAACTGAATCCTCAGCTTTCCACATGGCAGTGAGATGAGATTATCTGCTAAATCTCTCTCAAGTCATTTTTTCCTTATTGTAAACTCTTCTGTTCTGTTTTAAATGTGATTTACTGATGGATAAATCTTACCAAAGTGGGTGTTTTCAAATGAGGAGTGACTTAAATGTTTGAGTCACATGACTTAGACAGGACTTCTTGCTTGTTTTTTGTTTAATTGATTTAAATATTTTATGTTAATATAAGTCTTTAACACATTGCTAAGTTTTCGTTTCCCCCACCTTTTATACTCTTTATTCCTGATTCACTGTGTTTTCACATGTTTCTCCTTGTGGTTGTTGCAGGTGGTGAGTCCGACCATCAGTTCCCCAGTTTGCCAGGAGCAGTTAATCGAAGCTGGGAAGTTAGTGGACCGTTCGGTGGAGAGCTGTGTTCAGGCCTGCCTCTCAGCCACAGAAGATGGAGAGCTCCTCAAGCAGGTCAGCTTTACTTATCTACTCAGCTTTGCTGCACTAAATTTTAGTCTCCCACCTCAAATTTTTGGCTTTATGTTAAATAAGAATTAACATGATGCAGAAAATGCAAGTTACCAACTGATAAAATACAGAATATTTACTGAGAAATGGCAGCATTATTGTATTAAGATTCTAACATCCCCATTATTCTGTGTGTTTCTCCACAGCCTGATTGAATATAGAGAAAAAGTGATAATTTAATATTAAAAAAAGTGCACTGATGATGTGTGTCTCATTTCACTGAAGGTGAGCGCTGCAGCCAGCGTGGTGAGTCAGGCTCTGGCGGATCTCCTGCAACACGTCCGTCAGTACACCTCCAGGGGAGAGCCAATTGGACGCTACGACCAGGCTACGGACACCATCATGACCGTCACCGAGAGCATCTTTACCTCAATGGGAGATGCAGGTGAGTTCAAAGGAGAATTTTGCAGTATATTAAAGGGTCTCATATATAAGATAAAAGTTCTGAATAAACTAAATTAATCAAATTTAGTTTTAAAAACAGTTTTATATTTAAGTAGACAACAAAATATGGTTGTTACTGGTGTTAGTGTGAGAATGCAACTCAGAGTTTAGTTTTGCTTCATAGTCATTCCATCATCAACAGAATTAGTCAGTTCACCGCTTGAGTTTAGGCTTAAATGTCTGAACAATTTTCCACAAAGTGTTACAATAAACATTCATTTTCTTTCAACACCATGCTGAAGATGTAATAATGTTATTTTTGAGTTACGCTGCGACTGCTTGATGAGTAAAATTTAACAAAAACTTACTTTTTGTACGTTTTTACGTTTTTTGTCTAAATTCATGTAAAACTTATAATTTTCCTCAGACCAAGGTTTAGTTTGAATCATTTTCCTTTATAAAGAAAGCTTTTTTTTTTCTTTAGCTAGGTTTCTTCATGCAGACTTTTGTGAAAGTACTTTCAGTCACCTTTGGCTCACAGCGACTCGTAGCTTTTTAAGTTTTTGAGTTTTTGTGTCTTGTTGTGAGTCTGCTTATATCTCATGCCATCTTGCCCTCCTCAGACAAGTTTGGTTGGTTTAAACGGACTGCTGTCAGCTGCCGGGACAAGCACAGAGTAATGCTGACAGTTGTGTTAGCAGATCTGACAGAAGTAGAAAGACTAGTGGACAGAAAGAGGTGCACAAAGAGTGTCGGGGCCTGGAGGTCGGCTCAGGAGAATTGATTGGCCTGCTAGAAAAGTTGAAAGGTTGTTTGCTTTGCTCGGGCTTTAATAACTACAGCCGTTTATAGTATACTGTCTTTAAATTTGTGTCAGATGCCAGGGTAAGGCACACCTCACAGAATATAGTAAAAAAAAACAATGTGATAAGAATAAAAGGGTGATTCCTTCAGTAGTGTAGTTCGGCATATCTGTCAGATCAGTTGTTTATTTTATTGTAGTTTATTCCTTGATCTGTTTTGTTATGTTCCAAGTTAGACTGGAGAAAAATCTAGACAATTATTTTGTTTACCCTTTTCTTGCTCATTAGTCTCATTGGAAGCAATATTGTCAGAGGATGTAAAAAACAAAAATCACCAGCACTGAAGTGGTTTATATCATAATATGGAAATCCACTTCACTTATGCAGGGTAAAACATATAAAACCCAGGACATACGCTCCTAGAAGATGATTCTTCAGCTGTTTCTTTTTGTAAACTAAAAAAAATAAATCACAAGTGTGACAAAACAAAAATATTTCTAAAGATGATTAACACCTTAACCGAATAAAACTACAGATGAATGGATGAAAGTGAAATTCTGTGATGAATCACTCATCAACGTTGGGCAGAAAGATGTTGCAAGAATCATTTCTTTGGTGCAGGCCTAATGAAAAATATAACGATCTGAAGAAATGAGTTCCCACAGAACCAGGAGAGATTACAGTCATTAGAGTAAATGAACAGGTGGACATTGACATTTTGGACCCTGTTGTTATTATTATTATTATTATTATTATCATTCCATCAATCCAAAGAACATTTTCCAAGACTAAAATGCATTTTGCCACAGAGCAAAGAGAAGAGGTGTAACTCCAACGGGAATTTTATTTTTACTTTGTTTCATAATATCTAAAAAAAAACAAAAGTAGCAATAATGGTTGTCTTTATTTTTTATATACATTAAGAAGCCAGAATGTTTATTTGTTGAATAAAATAGTTTTTTGCAGAGTTTAACCTTTTTACTAGTTGATTATTAGGTGTCAGTCAAATCAAAATGCAGCCTTTTTGACTTCTTTCGCTACTCCACGAGGATTTGTCAGCATCCCATAACTATCACAGCATTATCTTTAAATTTCAGACAAGAACAGATTCATCATGTATAGCTTTGGTTAAAGCAAGGAGGTATTATCTGTAGGACTGATGATAATATTCACATGAATTCTCCTTTCGGACGAGTTTGTTTTGAAAATTACTTATCTGTCAATCCACCTCCTTGTTGTGTTCTCACCTTTATCTTGTTCCACGTTACTCCCCACCCGTGCCACCCCTCCAGGAGAGATGGTCCGTCAGGCTCGGGTCTTGGCTCAGGCCACCTCGGACCTGGTGAACGCCATGAGGTCTGATGCTGAAGCGGAGATAGATGTAGACAACTCCAAGAAGCTGCTGGCAGCTGCCAAACTGCTGGCAGACGCCACCGCCAGGATGGTGGAGGCAGCGAAGGTGAGTTTCAGAAATTTTACAGGACTATTTTTTATTTTTTTATTTTGTTCAAACAAGAAAAATGTTTTGATTTACTGAAAACTGAATGCAACATTTTCACATATTTTACTATCAGACTCTGAGAAAAGTTTTACTTTATCATTATTTTTAAATCCACAATTTCTTTTGTTCTGAATAACCCAAAGGCACCTGCAGAAATTTACAATAAAGGCCTAAAATTTGACCTCTCAGTTATTTTTTCAGAGGCTGAGATAAAACATTTAGGTAAAAATGCCTAAAATGTCTCAGGTTTTGAGAAGATTTTTTTAAACAAAGCTCAGGTTTCTAAAAGTCTTTCAAAAGGATGTCTGAGCTTTTAAAAGGTTAATGACAATGGTGGCATTATTCCATCTTTGGAAATATTTTACAGTCTGAGCTTTGCTTCTCTGGTTTCCGAAGAATGACTTTAAATGACAGCAGAGGGGAGGACACAGAGCTGAGCACCACAGGAATAATGTGTGGTGTTAAAATGTGGGAAAGAAGAAAACTTTGAGGGATTTGTCATTATGCATTTGTAATGAAAAATACTTTAAAACATCTCTTAGTAAAAAAGAGAAACAAATGCAGAGAGAGAGATCTTTCCTGTAAAGTCATGTTTGAACCCAGGTAAGGTTTCTGAACCTGAAAAAAATAACTGATTAAAATTTTGTAGACAAAATATTAAAAAAAATGAGGAACTGGTTTTGTGTTTGTATTTTTTTTCTCCCTTTCAAGACAGTTGGTGTGAGTCAGAATCCCAGTTCAAACAAATTTCTTTCAAATTTATATTAAAAGCTGCATTGATAAAGGGTTTTCAGAATACATTTAGGTAAAACCAAGAACTAGGTTTTTGTGTGACTAGGTCAGAACAAGGATTAAAGGTCCTGTTTTTAATCTTAGTTGAATGCAGCTGTGACAGCATTGGGTTAGAATATGTTTTGTCACAGGAGGGTAATCCTGACAGCAATCTGAACTTTATTTTAGCCCCAATCTGAACAAACTTTTTACAAAATGACTGAAAGAAATGCTGCTCTGCCTGCACGGATGTAAACAACACAAAGATAGCTCTGATAGACAGCTGTGTTTCATTGATTTGTACCTAATTATGCAATTAAATTGTTAATTTAACCACAATCTGTGCAGTTTTAGATCTCTACCTTCAAAAGAGCAAATCTTACTGTATGATGACATTTCACTACAGATTCAACATTTAAAGTAGAAAAACATTCAGAATTGAACTTCTCTCATTCAGCATTTCATTTTAAATCAATTTCTTCCTACATTTTAGCTTTTCAGTGCAGCAGGATTAAGAAAAGGAGAATATTAGCCTTTGTTCTGAGGGTGTTGAGGGGTAAACTCGGCTTCACCACTTATCTTATCCTCCTTTCTCCAAACTCTCCATCTGCTATCTCTGCGCATCACTCTCATTATCTGCAGACAGAATCGGGTGCTGATATCAATAACTCTCCTCTTCCACTAGGAAAATTAAATGATGCCCTCCAGCTGGTTAGTAGAGTTTGATGCCAGACTTATCACCATCACAGCTGGGTATTTAACTGTGTTAATGGAGGCCAAGACCTCAGCCAGCCGTTGCCTGGGCAACTAATAAATTAAATTTAAACTGTTTATTAATTGTTTGTGCTGGCTTTTAAAACCTTTGTCAGGTTGTGATTTGCTTTGTCTCTGTTAAACAGGCCACTCTTTTGAAAGCAAATCCCCGTTAGAAACTCCTAAAATCTAAGAGCAGCACAACTTTTTCCCAATTTCCTTTAGTGATTTACTCAAAATGACTAGATGCAAATAACAAATCTGACTTTTTTTTTTTTTCAATTTTTTAAAAGACCTTAAGTATTTAAATAGGTGTTGTGATATTTGTTTATAGTAGGTGTACTCAGTGACTTGTGGTGTTCTATGCACACCCTCCTTCCCGTGTTGCTGTGGGTGACACTCCCAGTTAATGAAGTTAACAACAGGAGAGGAAATGAGGACATGCTCAGTGTCGAGCCACACAAAAACCCAGCAAATTCTCACTGCTCAATACATAAACATGAAGAGAAGCGAGAAAGAGCTGCTTGTTGATACAAACAGCTGAATCTCTTGAGACTTTGCCACCAACTTAGAAGTCCAGAGTAATTTGATTGCAGCAACGTTCACATCATTTTCAGACCTTTCTTTTTTTGCTATTTCTGTGCCAGTTTAGCTTTCCCATCTGTACCGCATAAGCTAATGTGGGTGTTTTTGTGTGCTTCCAGGGTGCAGCAGCGTACCCTGAAAATGAAGACCAGCAGCAGAGACTGAGGGAGGCTGCTGAAGGTCTACGTGTGGCCACCAATGCTGCTGCTCAGAACGCCATCAAGAAGAAACTCATCAACAGACTGGAGGTCAGCAGGGACAGATCACCTCTAACACTTTGACTCAAGTTTAACAAAAGAAGGTGTATCAGGAGGGTATTTTGTCCTGAAACAATGCAGTGAGGTTACAGACAAGAGCACTAATAAAGATACACACACATCCATGCCAGCATCCCTAGCATCCACCCTCTAAAGGACCCTTGAAGCGAGTAGAAGTGAAGGATGACTTGACATCGCTCATCAGTCGAGAAAAACACCAGGACACCAATTATAAGACCTTTAATGGTAGCGTTTTACATCCTGACTCAAAATCGGCACCGTCTACAGTTACAATTAAATATGGATGTTTGTTTGACTCCTCAGAATGCTGCCAAACAAGCCGCGGCCGCAGCCACGCAGACCATCGCCGCTGCTCAAAATGCTGCTGCCTCCAACAAGAACACAGCAGCTCACCAGCAGCTGGTGCAGAGCTGTAAGGTGAGGATCAAAACCAATAGTGACACCCTTTTTCTCTTTGATCTTTTGTTGTTTGTCACAGTTTCGTGTGTCATTTTAAACATCAAACTGTTTTTTTCCTTTTTCCCATTCAGCACCTTATATTAGCTGTTAGGTTTCTTTGTGCATCAGAAACTGCCTGCTTGAGGATTTGCAAGGTTGAATAATAGAAGGATTTGCCACAGTTCTGAAGTCTCTATTGTGACTGTAATTACTTTTGCGTTGTTTACTGAATGTGTGGGTTTTATATGTGTGTACAGGCTGTAGCAGATCACATCCCACAGCTCGTCCAAGGAGTACGAGGCAGCCAGGCTAAACCAGAGGACCTCAGTGCACAACTGGCCCTCATTATTGCCGGCCAAAACTTCCTGCAGGTGCAGCAGTTTTTTTTTTTTTACTTTTGTGGGACAAAGACTTGATAAACATTGTTACCAAAAACTCAAACTAACTTCAGGCCTACATTTAACCAGGCTGAAATTATAAATAGTGTGTGTGTGTCGTTGGGGACCCAGTTAAATAGGGCTGTAACCTCTTTTTGGAGCTAGATGAAAATTAAAGAAACAATCCTTTGCTGTACATTTAGAACATTGCTAATTTAAGATTACTGTTGTCCATGGAAACTTTTTCTATGGGCAAAACATTTTCCTTTTAGCATTTTAGGAAATGTGAAGATAATTTCTTTTGTTTTTCCTTCACCCTGTAGCCTGGTAGTAAGATGGTGACCTCCGCCAAGTCGTCAGTTCCCACAGTGACGGACCAGGCCGCAGCCATGCAACTGGGTCAGTGTGCCAAAAACCTGGCCACCTGCCTGGCTGAGCTGAGGACGTCTGCACAAAAGGTTTCTTTGCTGCTTTGTTCACACAAATGTATTAAGTAAATGCACTAAGATTTTGCAATTATTCAACTTATAGCAGCAGTTAGATTCACCTCCATCGAGGATGTTGCTTTGACAGATAAGAAATGTTATTTCTCTCAGACTGTAACATACAGTAACCAAGAATAGCTGTAGCTGTAAATGTGACCTATTACTGACGGTGGGCTCTTACTCTTTAGGCTCATGAAGCTTGTGGTCCCATGGAAATCGACTCTGCCCTCACAGCCATCCAGACCCTGAGAAGTGAACTGCAGGATGCCAAGATGACTGCCTCGAACACCCAACTCAAACCTCTTCCTGGAGAATCCGTAAGAGACATTGTAGCCCTGAAACATGTACTCATTCCTTTAAATGTGAAAAATAATGACAGGGGTACTGAATATCAGGAAGCAGTGGAAATGAAATCTAAATGCCAAAAGTTTTAACTTGAAGCGAATGGGTTATTTTGCGGCCACATATTTAATTTTTGATTAATAGAGTGGCCTTTTTTTTGTTTTGTTTTTGTCCTCCGCTTTAGTTGGAGAAGTGTGCTCAGGATCTGGGCAGCACCTCCAAGTCGGTGGGATCCTCCATGGCTCAGCTGCTTACATGTGCTGCTCAAGGAAATGAGCATTACACTGGTTGGTTCTGCAAACACTCTGACTTCTATAAAAACATGCTTTAACTAAAGGATTTTTGCACTGTAAAGGTTTTAGAAAGTGCACTATCTTCTAATGCCTCCAAATGTATTAAAAATAATCCAAATATCTTGATGTATAAAGCTAAAAAATGTGTAAGATTTTGGTCTTATCTGGTATAAGTGCACAGCTCAAAATGCAGGGAAAAATAAAGCTTTTATTTCACTCACCTTGGTGTGTGTGTGTGTGTGTGTGTGTGTATGTGTGTGTCAGGGGGCAAG
>JAOXNZ010000044.1:13733765-13750607 GCA_028566095.1 Kryptolebias brasiliensis
AATTTCAAATTTAATTTAACAAATGTGCTTAGATTTAAACACCAGCATCAGTCTATTTCCTGCCATTTTTGACCTTTAGGATTTACAGAACTGTCAATAAAAACTCAACAAACAAATGACAAAGAATCCTTGGCATTAAATACTTTTTCTGCCAGATTTGGTGACATGACATTCTGGAAACACAGTTACCATGCCACAAAAGGTTACTTATTAGTACTTATTAGGTTTATTGATATCATTAGGAGGTCAATAATTATTTATACATGTGACACATCAGCTATATTGTTCTGTGTTTTAAAATGTTTGTTTTCCCTGTTCAGATTATTGCAGCGCAGGAAGAGATGCTGAGGAAGGAGAGGGAGCTGGAAGAAGCCAGGAAGAAACTGGCTCAGATCAGGCAGCAGCAGTACAAGTTCCTGCCCAGTGAACTACGAGAGGACGGCAACTAATCACTGCTGCGTACTCTTACACTAATGTGAGGAGCACACCTGTACTCACGTGCAAATTAGTGTCCTAACAGCACACCCGGACAGGTATTTGGTCTACAGGAACATCTGTCTAAAACCTGCAGTGAATGCTGCTGACTTCATTGTAAGGAAAGATCTTCAAATCAGCTACTAGCGACTTCAAAATACTACTGTGTGAAACTGACTACTTCCTGAAAAATAGCATAAAGATTGTGGTGAACCGACAGAACTTACTCTTGTCCTTATGTATAGCATATAAGGCAGAATGTGACAGACGTAGGACAAACAGCACAGCTCGCACACGCTCTCGTTTACCCATAAGCTACTCTTTTCTTTTAAGTTTGCAGCTCTAATGTAAAAACTTTCAAATGAAGAACTGATTGTACTGACGTTTGTGTTGCGTTGCCATATAACTGCAGCATTAATCCTAAAGCAAAAACTTGTCAGCTCGGTACTCTGATAGTGTGAATGTTGGACTGTTTTGCTCCGGTTTGCACCTTAATGTCCGTGTGAATCATATAAACCAACAGTGGCATGTCCTCACTTTATTTCAGAGCTCATTAACTCTAATGTGAAGGAAGAATTTAGCATATTGATGTTTCTTGGGTCGTAGTGTGGTTATTTCCAATAATGGACTACTGATTTGGGGAAGTTTTGTTTAATTCATACAAATATCTTTACTTTTTATCAAATTTTCACGCTGATGTTTCTCTGCTGTTTAGGCAAAGCATATTAAGGTTAAGCAAACTTAACTTCTCTGTCAGAGCCCTTATATATAAGTTACCATGTGAATGCTTTTTTCCATCTGACATGTTCCCAAGAAATGGTTATTTATTGTACCTGAATATTTTTAGCAGAGCAGGTTTTTTTTTTTTTTTTTTCAGGGTCAAACATGTGCTCACTTTTTATCTACCAGTAGCTGATGTTTGTGTGGCTTTCAGTCAAAATGACAGCTATTCTCCCAAACCTTCAAACATCTTTTTTTATTCTTAATCATATAGGTACTGATACACACAGTATGAAGAACAGTTTAATCACGATGCAATAAGATGGACGGTGCTTTAGGGGGCAGCATTGGTTTCCGTTTATGTCATGCAAAAATAAAATCCAGAACGTTTAAACCAAGTGATTATATTTGAATACAGACTGAGCATGTAGAGTAGCTCCTTCCTCATGCAAATTCACAATAAATGAAAAGACAAGCTTTGACGTGTAGAATCAGCTCAGTACTGTGCAGTGTGGTAGATTTACCTCAGTCTGTACGCTCATACTTTTTCCTCCCACTATTAGCACATTGTCAATGTTCTAGCAATATTGCCACTACCAGGGATTTTTCAGGAAACATCAGAAATCTAAAAAAAAAAAAAAAAGCAACAACTTGGCAATAAACTAAATCTAACAAACTTGTGAGGGCAATTGTAATCGAAGTGACTGCAAAGATAATCTTTAATATCCGTCTCCTTTTCTGGGTGCTCTGCAAGTTTATAAATATGCTCTGTACTGCAATAGAAGAACCTTTTGTTTACCAAGCTTGATTGTAATATGTGTGTTTTTCACTCTTGTCTCACAATATTGGATGTGTGTTTACTTTTAAACAGTGTATGTTATAAAATTATGACCTGCTGTGGAAAATGCATGGCTTTGTGCTTCAGGTGCAGAGTAATTCTTACCTCCGTGTAGTAACTGTATACCACAGCTTAGAGCTTAAAAGGATAGTTCAGATCTTTTAAAGTTGGGTTTCTGGAAAGGTTATGAACACGTAATATCTTACCTGTTGTAGATTTCTCATTGAACAACTATAGTTTGGAGAAATAGTTTAATTTTGCCAAATAAACACGCTAACAGTTAGTCTGAGTGGTGCCAGACCCAAAGGAGTTTACTGCCTTCTAAATCAACTCCAGTCATAAAAATGATTTTGCAATTCATGCAAACACTATACCTTTATATTGTTATCAATTTTATATTACGTGGTTATTCCAGAAGAAATACGATATTCCTACTGGAAGTGATACAGCTAGTTGCTGCTGTGCTAATTGCACTTGCAATTAACCTTAAAATGCTTTGTAAATAATTGTTCAATGCAAAATCAATGGTCGTGTGTGTATGAACTGCGATTTTGAGTTATTAAAAAAAAAAAATCCACATTGGTCTTGGCCCCACTCGGACTAGCCATTAGCTCATCAATCCGATCAAACTTGCTCTGTTTCTCCGAACAGAGGTGGTTCAAAGAGCTATCACCAACAGGTAAGATATTAATTGTTTCTAATTTTTCCACAATACTTCATTTCAAAAGAGCTGAACTTTTTAAGACAAAAAAACCTGTTAGACAGGTTTTACATTTCAGAGAGTCGTGTTTGGATTCAGACTGGTGTGTGTGCGTGTATGTGTGTGTGTGCGTGCATTGAAAAGAAGAAATGAGATGGGAAGCATCCACTGCTCATCAGTTAAGTCTGTAGTGTTATTATTAGTGCCTTAGTCCTTTTCCCATACAGTGTTTGCTGCTTCATGGACAGTAGAAGATGAGTTTGGAAAAGTAGGTTGATGTCTGTGGGTTTTTAAACACTTGCTAACATAATGTTCCTCTAAGTGCTGAAGCAACTGCTCCACCTTTCTCTCTCCTGTCTGCCACATGTGAAGCCTTTTTGGAGGATGACAAAGGGACTGTCTGCCAGTCATAAAATGTGTTGCAGTTTAAAATGTACTATCAGTGTGTACACCACATATATGAACACGTTTTTTTTGTATTGAATCCTCTGAGCATGTACCACAGCGCTTCTCAACAGCACAGACTGAAGTTTGTCCACTGCTTTACTGTGTGTTACGATGTCTGAAGTTTTATGGATGAGCTTTTGTTTTTGTGCTTTAAAGATAAATGTGATATGAATATTTCAATAATATTGGACATTTCAACGCTGTGGAGTAATAACAAGTGTTCTGTATGTTCCCTCTTGAAAGAAATGAAATTAGGAAGTTACTTAACTAAAGATGAATGAGAACTTACAATAATGAAGATATTTATCTGGGCTCAATAAAAGTATTTTTTTGTATTCACTAAAAATAAAGCATTTCATTGTAATGAATCTGTTTCTTGTAATTTATTTTGTAAGTGACAGACAACTTGTGTCTTACTCTTTTTTTTTTTTTTTTTACAATGTTAAAAAATGTTAAATTGTAATCCTATTTTTCTAGTGCTTCAATGCATGTATTTTACCTGAATAGAAGACCTGCAATAGTCCCATCTTTTATACATACAATCCGGTATTGCCTACAATATTGAAAGATTTTAAAACGGTGCATTTGAAATAGTTTGCAGTTCAGTCCAATATCCAGCAGCACTGTTTCTACTCATGACTTACAGTCTATTTCACAGTTTATAGAATGTTTTGAACATTGAAGTAATTTTAACAGAAATCTAGACACTCTGTGTCTGTCTGTTACATCCATGTTTGATGTTTGAGCATCATTTCTGGATGCAGAATCAATGGACGTTCTCAGGCAAACAACAAAGAGAGGTCTATTCTGGTGCAAAGTCCCCTTTAGTGTCAGGAGAACAAGAGCTTATTTCTGAGTCAGCACAAAAACGGAGGCTATATTGAGTCCAGGCTATGAACTGAGAACTGCGCTAAATTTGTCCGGTACTAAAATTTGAGGAGGCAACGTGTGTTACAGCGGTACAGCTGCTCCTCGGATGTCCTTCACACCTGTCCTCTTTTTACCGACATTTTCTTAGCTTTTTGCCTGCCACATGCTCTTTAAAGGGAATAATATCGAAATCCATCAAACATTTTCATGTTTGGTCTAACTTGGAACAAGAGGGCTTGTTAGCATTGGCTTGGCTGAGAAAAAGATGGCGGCGCATTGAATTTAATGTGTATTAGCAGCTAATAGAAGACAGCTCACCTGTTATTTTTATTTCCTTAAATCTAATATAAATGAAAGCCAGAAGGCAGATACTGTTACTGAAGATGGTAATACTACATGACAAGGTTTCTTTATTTCTTTCCTCTCTTCTGCTTTCAACTACAGTTACCATTTCATTTCAGTGAAAAGGTCAATGTCCATTCAGGTAAGTGGTTGCCTTTACACACCAGTGTCCATATGCATAACCTCACCTTCCTAAAAAACAACATCTAATGGTTATAAAGGCTGGATTACATTGAATTAGAGGAAGAAATGGGGTCTAACTCAGAAAGCCTTTGATGCTTAAATGAGAAATTTCTGTTTCAACATTAATAAAATCTACCCATCATGTCTATGTGGAATAGGCAGCTTGGGAATAAATATAAAGGCAAAATACTTATTAAAATATATGATTTTCTTGTGAACAGTAAATCAGTAACACATTTATGGCCATAAGCAGACAATGGTTAGCTAATGAAAGCAGATTAAAGAGGTCTTTACACTTCACATGTGGCTCTTCAAAGGACTACAATGTCACTGTTAGCAGGTCAAAAACTTCCTGGCATGACGGGAATTCAGGGAATTCTGGGGGCTGTTATCCCACCTGTCTCCCCTGCAGCTTTAACAGCATAGCTGACACATAAAAAAGCAGGATTTATAAACAATATAAAAAATATTGTGTTAGCAATGGAAACTTGTACAGAAAGAAAGCTTGGCAAATCAAAAAGTTCTGTTTTATCAGTAGAAATGTTTGTCTCGCAAATCAACCCCCTGCCATAATCCAAGAAAATCCTTCCTTTCTGGACGAGTCCAACATGATGATGTTGGTCTCTCCATCTATCCAGGGTGTGAAGGTGACATGGATTGTGCCGTGAGACACTGAGCTCTGCGTATGACTGGCATGTCTGGCTGGCTGCTGTCCTGTCCACAGAACACATGGCAGGATGACAACATGATGACAGCTGACAGCTTTAAAAAAGCTCTGCAGGAGAAATGTCAGGCAGACCTCCAAAAAAACAAAAAGCAGCAGTGAGATGTGCAGAAACTTGTTGGGTTTTTTTGTTTGTTTGGTTGGTTGTTTTTTTTATTCAGAAGCTCACTCTAAATAACACAATTTTATTTCTTCTAATACTGTAAATGTGTTTTTCAGTGTCTTTCTTTGTTCACGGCAGATTGGGTATTTTTTTGTGTTTTTTTTTTTACTTAAAATTTTGGTATGAACTGTTTGTCTGTTGGCAAAATATCTCATGAACCACAGGACAGGTTTAGTGAAACTCAGAAAGTACTCTTTGGATGCCAAAAATCTATAACTGATTAACTTTTCTGCCAACCCAATTCAAAATGGCCACCACAACTAGCAAAAACAAAAATGGATACAACTTTGTCAAATTTACGGATTTTGAGCTAAGTTTAGTGTGGTAGTAGCAGATAGTCATCCCCAACATATAGTCTGAACACTAACACATTTTGCAAGACCTCACAATATGACTGCATAACATCAGGTTTGACCAAAACAGCTATAATGCTGCTCCTTTTCAGGACAAGATTTTCTGCATTGTAAACTTTGGTTTGAGAGGTGGTGGGTGATATGCATTCCTTCATTTAGGTCATTTGTGTTTTACCCATTTTAAATACACCACTGAATCTTCTTTATAGAGACAAGAATGAATGGGAGTGGCTACAAGAGCCCCATAGATAGGACCAACAGGTGATGTCCAAGTCACAAGATCCCAAAATGTGTCCTCAATAAAACATAAGTCAAACATTTTAAGGAACGAAAGAAGAGGCTGAGGACTCCCTGTTGGAGAAACTTATAAATCATTATCAGTGTGTGTTGGTATATGTGGCAAAATAACAAGTGATGCAAATGTGTTTTTTTTTTCATTCTTCTTTGTGTTGTTTCAAATGTCCTAAGATGCACAAAGATGAACTACTGTAAGTGACAATTACATGTTATTGCCCAACTATTCAGCAGTGATGGTGACTGATCACAGAGGTGCAGTGAGGGAGCTGCTCGAGTGCAGCAGAAACTGATGTATCTTTCCCTTCTCACACCACTGAGGTTGAAACTCAAAGCCTCTTTTAGCCGTGAGAGGAGTCGGACAAGCTAGATGATCAAACTCTGAGAGCCAGGCATCTCTGATTGCTGTTAAACTATGTTGTGAGAGAGCTGCTGAAATGATCTGTGGGGGACGAGTGAGCCGTGCTGACTAATATGACACAGCTCAAAGGGAGAAGAGCTTTCACAGGGGGCTTATCCAATCAGTTACGGCTGGTATGTGTGAATGCTTGAAATGCTTTTGTGAACTCTAGTGAACGAGGAAATAAATTTGGACATTGAAATCAAGATTCATTGTCATCCTCACATTCTTTGATTTGTTGCAGCTAAATAATATAAATAAAATCTTAATAACACAAAACAGTCAGCTGCTGTTGCCCTTTTTTCATATTAGCTTTCTGTTTCATCTTTCAGGGTGATAACTGAATCAAGATTATCAGCTTGTTTCTCCCAAATACCCCCTCTCAGAACATGACTCTTGAGTAATGATCCTCCACTTCCCCTTGGAGGGTGACAGAAACAGGAGAGGACGTCTTTGGGTGAAGGGGAGTGTCTCTCTGACGCCCCTACCCTATGTTTGGGCACAGAAGTGGTCAAATGTCTTGCAGGGACGAATCAGTGAGGGGAATCATAAAAAAGACAGGTCCGGCAGTTGGCAAGCAGCTGCAACTCTTCATAAATGGTCTTAAGTATCCAGTATCTGGCCGTCCATAATACATCTCTGACTCTGAGAGCTCGCACTCCAGCTTGGCGTTCAGTGTGGTCCGGACGCTCTGATCGTTTCCAGTCAGTCTCTGTTTTGCTTTCCGACTCTAAGCAACCATGGATGCCATCAAGAAAAAGATGCAGATGCTCAAGCTCGACAAGGAGAACGCCTTGGACAGAGCTGAGCAGGCCGAGTCAGACAAGAAAGGAGCAGAGGACAGAAGCAAACAGGTGGGTGTCAGCTCTGAAACATTTTCCTGTGCGCTTTTACGCACAGGTGCCATTGGCACGGTGCGCATTGCGCTGCACGGCTTCCACTCAGTGCTCTGTCTCTGAGTATCAATAAGTGAGTTTTTATACGTATAAATTTGCTTTAAAACGTTTGAAAATAGATTTTAAATTTTACATGTAAACTTTGTGAAACTGAACATGTTGGAAAGTTTTCCATTTATTTTCGCTAAAATTCAGTTTATCAAGAAACAGATCTATCATTTAAAACTGGCTGATTGTCACAGAAGACTGATTGTTTAAACTGCTGCTAAATTAACTCGATGAAATCCTCTTTTTGTTCTGCAACAATGTGCTTTTGAATGATTCTGAGTCTATTTTCTACATGTAAACAAATCCCATCGCTTCTCTTCTCGTTTCCCTGCGCACCAGCTGGAGGATGACCTGGTGGCACTGCAGAAGAAGCTGAAGTCAACTGAGGATGAGTTGGACAAGTACTCCGAGGCTCTGAAGGATGCCCAGGAGAAACTGGAGCTTGCTGAGAAGAAAGCCACAGACGTGAGTTTGGACTGAGAGACAGACTAAAGGAAGACAGCCACTCTGGTTAATGATTTACACCACCTCATGCGCCATCTCACAAGACACCAACCTCCCCGAGCAGACTCATTTAATTCAGTAATCAATTATAAGACACCTATGGGTTGCATAGGAGAAATATAGAGGTTGGTAAATGTATATCTTGTGCTGTGTATGGTAAGGTCACATCTCACTAGTTTACTACTTTGCGACGCTGTTTGGACGAATGTTATTGTGCCAGTGTCCGGTGTCAGGCGGGCGTTTTACAAAGAAACAATTTAGCCTTAAAAATCTGTGAGAAAGTTCTTGTATCTGCTGTTTCTCCCCAGCTCTGCCCTCGAATGGAATTATCAAAGCTGTTGACTGCGTTTAATGTTACACAAGTTCACCTATTAGTCACGTTATGACGAGGAAACAAAAGCTTTAGTGACAACAAAGATTAAGTTAGGAAATACTTTATTTTAGTTACACCTGAATTAAGTTAGATCTACATTAAAACTGACTGTCAAGTTAAACAAAAGTAATGGAATAGCCTAGAAAAGCTGATCCACATAGTTAAGTTATGATGAATAACTGAACGATTAATCAAACATTTACACAGTTTGGTGATTTCCCTAGTCTATACTGACCATGTCCCAATAACGTGAGATAAACTTTATTTAACCTATGCCTGAATTTAATTTAGGCCTGTTTGCAAAGTCATTAACTGACAAGGTAAACGGAATGACTAAAACAGTGTAAAAGTTCGGCATTTAGAAACCTTAATGATTAATCGAGTAAAACAAACATTGATACAAGTGGAGAACAATATTGGTGGGTTTTATCCCAACAGACCGTTGAAACAGGATGAAATTGTTCTGGCTCGTATTATAATAATAATAATACCACTACAACTACTACTGATATTCTGTAGCTGCTGATGTTTGGAGCTCTGATTTTGAACGGACTGGCTCAATTAACCAGGCGGGGACGCGAGCGAAATTTATTAAGAATTAAATACTCCTGCAGTGCGCAGAACGTACCAGGAAACGACACGAGGGTGTTACTAAAGAATGCCAGAAAACAATGAGCATCCCACGTTAGACTTAAGGTAGTACATTTTATGATTTCCGACTGGATGTGGTTACTTCCGGGCTGGGTGGCACGGCCCAATCCTCATCAGCGGTTGATTAAAGGCGGTGGGGGCAGGGATCAAACGAGCCGCATCCCGAAGAGTCTGTGTCTGCGCCTCGGCTGAGGGAGCCCGCACAGAGCTGAGGACACAAAACTAGCTCAGCTGAGACCAAACAGAGCACAGACAGGGGGAAAAAAATGGCCGGTGGGAGCTCTCTGGAAGCCGTGAAGAAGAAAATCAAGTCGCTGCAGGAGCAGGCCGACGCGGCGGAGGAGCGGGCGGCGTTATTACAGCGGGAACTGAACCAGGAGAGGAGTGCGAGGGAAGCAGTAAGCTGCTCATGATTTAAAGCAATTAGTCTCTTTGGCTGCGGGAGGCATTAGGCGCAAATCTGGTCAAAAAAGCGTGTCTGCGAGGCCCGACAGGCGCGGCTTTTGTGTCCGAACAGAGGCAGAGATGAGTAGTGTGGATGTAAAGGCAGGAGGATGGGGATGGAGGGGTGGGGGGGAATCTGCAGGGACACAAGCAGGCTAAATGTTAGAGCAGGTTCTCTGAGGTAAAACCCTCACTAATATGCCACCGGCTAGTCTGACTGTCAGGAGGTGACTTGATCCTCCTCTAAGCCGCATTTTCCTGCTAATTTATTTAATGGATCAAATAGTTAAATCACTGTGATGCAGAGATAGGGTGGAGGAGAGGGTGGGGGAAATTGTGCCACATTTTCTCAAATGATTTCTGTGTTAAATGATTCTTCAAAAGACTTAAATGTGCATGATACACCTTGCATCCCTATTTGACTAGTTCCTGAGCAAGTAGCTTTCTTTGGAGAACATTCAGTGGGCTTTTTCCCCCCTCACTCAGCTACTTTATGCTACCCAAATCAGCTTGATTTGACTCTGTCATTGTGGTGTTGTGTTCTCCCAGGCTGAGGGTGACGTAGCCTCCCTGAACAGACGTATCCAGCTGGTTGAGGAGGAGTTGGACCGGGCTCAGGAGCGTCTGGCCACAGCTCTGTCCAAGCTGGAGGAGGCTGAGAAAGCGGCTGATGAGAGCGAGAGGTGGGGGTCCTTCACCTGCTCAGCCATCACACTCTTAACCATATACTTCTCCCCCAATCACACACAGGAAAGGAACATTGGTTTTTGGATACACATGGAGTTGCATATTTTTGTTTCAGCATACTAATTTAACCGGATGATTTTTGCCACTTTAAAAAAAAAAAAAAACAAAAAAAAAAAGGAGAAAGAGCTTTAGGCTGTTTTTGTGCATACTGAACCAATTATTAAATAGGGAAATGAAGCTGCAGCTGCTACAGCCACTTACTGTAGCCCACAAATGATTCATAATTTAAGTGGTGCCAATCTCCAGCGGCCATTGGGTGAGAGGCAGGGTACGGACAGGTCACAAGTCCATCATATGGCTACATAGAGACAGACTATTCATGCTCCCAGTCACACCTAGTGACAATTAAGAGTTGCCAATTAACCTAACATGCATGTTTTTCGTCTGTGGGAGGAAACCTGAGTACCAGAATAAAATCTATGCATGCAAACTCCACGTCGAAAGGCTGTACCGCCTTCTTGCTGCGAGGCAGCAGCCGGTAAAGAAAGGGATGGATGGATGAGTGATATGGGCCAGCAGCTTCTCTGATTTCCAAAGATCAGTATTGGCCTTAAAAAGCCCGTATCAGTCAACCTTTATATTTTAGTGTTGAGTTCTTGGATTCTGAAAACATGTAAATCTTGATACTGACACTAAATGTCTTTAAGGCAAATAGAAGAAATCAAGATTTGTGAATTTACTACCTAAATTTTGATGGTTTTTTTCACCACTTTTTTATACTGTAGAAATGACTATATAGCAAAGATTTAAATGGGGAAACATGATGTTATAGTGTTGTGTCTCAGTGCTGCCTCTAGTGGTTGGAATTTATATTGCACCTCTACCCAGAAGTGTGCAGTTAAAGGTGGTATTTCCCTGCTCTACAACTGTTGGGGACTGGTTGGAAACACTGAATTGAGGGGGACATGCATGATACGTTTGCACAAACTCTGCAAATTTTGATGGCGGTTTGCACACTTATCATCAAAAAATATAGCTGAAGTGCTCTAGTTTTATAAAGGTTTGATACGCGTGACTGTTTTGAGAGAAATTTTATCTTAATTATTTTGAATGTTTATAATTCCGGGGACATGAGCGCGAGGCTCTGCGACTCACGTGAGGAATCTTTAGAGTCCTCACAAACATTTTGAAATCTCCTTTGCCTATGGTGTTCACAAAATGTTTTTTATTCATTGTTTTTAAAAGTCTTTGAAATCCTTCTAGAGCTACCAGGGCCTTCTCAAGAAGGGAACTGCATGATCTTACCTGCCGTTCCATTTTTCTTCCCTTCAGAGGCATGAAAGTCATTGAGAACCGAGCGATGAAGGACGAGGAGAAGATGGAGCTGCAGGAGATCCAGCTGAAAGAGGCCAAACACATTGCAGAGGAGGCCGACCGCAAATACGAGGAGGCGAGTTTCCCAGCTGCTTGCCGCACTCTTTAACTGACTAAGCTAAGAGCTGACCGTCCTGTCATCAGATTATCAGTAGATGCAGAAACTAATATCTGTGTGGCTTCAGGTGGCCCGTAAGCTGGTGATCATTGAGAGTGACCTGGAACGTACAGAGGAGCGTGCTGAGCTGTCTGAGAGGTAGTAACCCTGCCCCCCTCCCATCATAACCTAAAATTTAGTTGTGCTTCGCTTTTTCAACCAAACTGTAACTCCACAGCAAATGCTCTGAGCTTGAAGAGGAGCTTAAAACCGTGCAGAACAACCTGAAGTCTCTGGAGGCTCAGGCAGAAAAGGTAAAGTATTTATTTATTTATTTATTTAATTACAATATAAATTCACGAGTTACAAAAAGACTGCATGTGTGACGAACTCCGATCTTTGTGTGGAACAACAGTACTCACAGAAGGAGGACAAGTACGAGGAGGAGATCAAGGTTCTCACAGACAAGCTGAAGGAGGCGAGTTATCCAATCAGTATTTAATGTGTATGTTGTGATGCTCTTTCAGAGCTGTGGTACACTGTCTGCCTCTCTACCTTACTTTAAATATGCTGACGATATCTTTTTAGTAAAGTAAACCACCTAATGGCACTGCTAATGTGACGCTGCTTCTCCTTCCAGGCGGAGACTCGCGCCGAGTTTGCTGAGCGATCGGTCGCCAAGCTTGAGAAGACCATCGACGACCTGGAGGGTATGAGTCTTTTACACTTTATTTGTAGTTGCTATTAGAGTTTAGTTTCATTGCTAGCCCATAATTAGGTGTCCTTGCAGAGTCTTTTTCTGAAATAATTTTGACGTCTGAGGTTGGCGTTGAGAGAAAAAGGTTAAAAATCCTTCATGGGTACACGCTGATGATGGTGTAAGGTTGTTAAATTGGTCAGCTGGATGAAAAATGGTTCTCGGGACAAATATCTGCAGGCTCGGTTGTCTGCTGAGAGGATGAAACAAAGTGGCGATGCACACAGGGAAGCGTGATATTATTTATGTTGGCAACATTTCTCACCCCGGCGCAGTTTGTCACTGTTCAAGGCCAGTCCGTCCCTGAGCAGCGGGCACAGTTCTGGAACATGTGAGGAAGGTTTTCTGACTCCTCAGGAATCTGACACCATGTCAGCAGCTGTTCTTACACCTTCCTTATTTCTAGCCTGGCTTTCTTATTTGCCCCCCCCCCCCTGTTTGTTTCCTTTTTGACATTTGCTTTCTGACATTTATTTCTTTCCCTGTTTTTTCTTTCAAAATCATTTTCTGCCACTTATTATTAATTCTAACACAATAGATGAGCTGTATGCCCAGAAACTGAAGTACAAGGCCATCAGCGAGGAGCTGGACCACGCCCTCAACGACATGACGTCCATGTAATTCACAACACGCCCGACTCTGTTTCGTGCTGTAGATCCATCACACCTACCTGCCTCCTCAGTAGCTCCCTCTAGTGGCATGTTTGAGTGCAGTTATTTATTTATTTTTTTTCTTGGCCCATCTAGATGACCTTTTTACATTCTCCCAAACTTCTCCATTAACTCAGACTTGTGACTAAGCTGAATGTTTTTGGATCTTTGGCTACATTCCTAGTTTAATTGTGTGACATGACTAAATTAACAGTTTTCTAACATTCTCCTTGGCACTGAACATGCATCCCAACCACACTTTTTGGTTTTTAGCCTTTTTTTTTTTTTTTTTTTTTTTTTCTTGTTCCTTTTCCTTTTAGTTTTCCTTTTCGTTTTTTCCCCCTCCCTCCAACTCTTATTTTTCTGTTTTCACAGCTAAATGTTTTCGCTCTGCCCTCCCAGAAGCTGGTTGAGCATCATCCTTACCATCACAACCATCTTTTTTTCTCCTGCGCAGCACTGCCCAACTTTCTGTAAATGGTTTTTGTCTCTGTACTTCTTTACTGCCGAGCCACTCGCTGCACTCTGGGCTGTCGCTGTTACCATCACCATCTCCTGCTCCATCTCCCACACAGACTTCTGAGGCATTTTGCTTTCCGTAAAATAAACACTCTTCCACTGATTTCTGCCCTTCCCTTTTTCTCTTGCCATGCTTCTTCATTTCCATTTGTCTTATCTTTTTTTAATTTTATTTTGATTTGTCTTCTATGTGTTTTATTTCTTTTGAGTAGCTTTTTGAATAAAGTCTTTAGCTCCTCTCCCATTTGTTGCTCCTTTTTCTGTTTGAGAGGACTGCCCTAATAATAATAATAATAATAATAATAATAATAAAAAAACAGATTTACTTTGACTTGAAATTCAGAATTTACCGACCCACACCTCGTCTCGATTATCTTGTGTTCAAAGCTTAATTCTTTAAAGTTTATGTTTAAGTAGGTCGAATATAGAAATGGCAGGATTATAGACAGCGCTATAAATTCACATCTTAAAATAAACTACTGGTTTACTCTTTATTTACTTTTTCTCCTAAAATATAACAAAACTGACAGTTTATTTCTCACAAAACCTAACTTTTCTAATATTAATAAGAATTAGAAAGTGTCGTTCCTTGAAGGAGTTCATGTTGCCTGTCGCCTTTCGTACCAAAGTTTTAAAAGGTTTTGCTCAGTCAGTTAGTGCTCGGAGCATGTGTTGTGGATGATTCTCAGCTACCCCCACGTCAAATTTTAGCTCAATATCTGTAAAATTGACCATTTTATAGCCATTTTTGTTGGCTGAGGGTGATTAGCTGTGATAGCCATCTTGAAATGACTCCAGAGGTTGATCAGTTGTAGATGTTCATCCAGTGATTAACTTCTGGGAGTTTTATTAAAATCCCTCCAGCGGTTCATGATATTTTGCCAGACAAACAAACACAGATAATTACACGATCACCTTTTCATTAGAGATGGATTAATTAATCGGTCGATTTATTTTATTTATTTTTAAAGCTTAAATGCTCTTCTGAATATATTAAGTGTGCAAGTTCTTCTAAGGGTTGTTACGTTTACATTTATTAAAGTTAAGCAATTATTGTTACATTTTGTGACATGATAAATGCATATTGACACCCATATTTCTAAACATTGGCATCAGCCATAGAAAATCTCATTGGTTGACCACTGCTTTTCATGCCAGTGGGTGAAATCTAAATGCATTAAGTGACATTTTCCAAAGAAAATCCAAGGTGTCAGAAACATGAAATATTGTCCACGAAATGTGTTTTTGTTAAGACCTATGTAAATGTTGCCAGTATAATTGTTTCACATTAGGTTTGTATAAAGGTGTCATCAGGAGGTTAATGGATAAAAGGTATAATGAGAGAACGGTTAATAAATCTGGAAATCTGAACCGTAGCTCTGTCTGTAAGTCACTCAGACACGTTTGTTTAGCTCCAGTATTAACACTTTGTCCTTTTTTGTACTAACTTGCCTTCTGTCTCTTTTTTCCTTCTTCTCTTCCTGCTTTCTGACGGTCAAGACCATCTATACAAGCAGCTTGAGAAAAACCGTCTTCTGACCAATGAACTGAGAGTAGCCTTAAATGAGGCCTAAGCTGGAATGGCTTCACGGAGGCTTTAAATTTTCTGACACTTCAGAGTCCAGACATGTTGAGTTATTAAAGAGTAGACAGTGGGGTCTACTACACACACACACCACACTCGCACACACACAAAAAAAGTTAAACAAAAGGAAGCTTTTCAATCATGCACTCTCAAAACAGCACTTTGATGAAGAATTTAAGGTCACCTCAGTTTAGGAAAAATCTCAATGGATTTCTTCATTTTCAGAAGTATTACATCTGCACTTTTATGCACTGTGCACAAGGTTCACACACCTGGAGGAGGTTTAGAATATTCCAAGGGGTTTAGTACGCTTTTTTGTTTCTTTGTACACAAGGTTATTTTCAACAAAAGTAATCAATCTGAGAATATGTTGAATATTTAGCTTTCAGCTACACTTGGACCAAAAGGAGTGTTTATTTTGACTGCAGGTTTGTCTTGCTCTGCCTTATTACGATTGGAGGGAACTACTTACATGTAGCATATTAGTGTAGAGTCCGACTTTAGTGCTTCGACCATGTATTGCATTACTAACATTCGGTTTTGACCTTTTGGTTCTGTCTGCCCCCAAATGCTTAGAAAAGCCTTGAATATAAATATAGAATGGGCTTACATAAGGCTTAATGGTTGCACAGGAGATGATTGTGTGGTTTGGCATGTAGCAGCATGAACTTGGTGCTAAATATTACAACGAACTAACTTTCTTGTGATTTACAATGTTCCACCTCAAATACATGACTCACTGTAGGTTCTGTAAGGATACTGTCATTACTAACATTTCTGCTTGATTTATAAGAGAGAATAAAAGGCTCACCTTCAACACAACAATAAGGGTTTAAGCTTCCATTGTCGTCAGACAAAGGACATTTTAAAAACCAATCTAGGCTAGTGTTGAAAAAACATTTTGGATCAAACTGGAGTTTTTCTGTATGGGAATTTGTCTTGCCCAGTAGATGCTGCACTTCAATGCAAATTTGGAAATTTTATCCCTGTCAGTAGCTTGACTAACATTTGAAAATAAAAATTTAATTTTTTCAGAACTTGTCGGGACTTTTAATTTGAAGATATGTAACTGATAAAAATCATTGTAAGGGGAAAAGAATGCACTGAAAGGTGAAACTTTTTAAATATTTGACTGAGGTTTGTTACATTGCCAGCATGTCTTTAACTGATGTAATGCTACATTGACAGATAAACTCACAAGTACTAATGAAGAGGGCCGGAGATTACAGCAGGTGATGGATCAGACACTTTTGGAGATGGTTGATCTTTGACCCAGCTCCGTTCCTCCCCGCCCCACCTGACTACACATGGTCCAAAAGGCTGGCTCCCACAGAAGGCTGCTACAGATGATTCTGGAGTCTGTGCATTTGTCCCTCTGGTGTTGTCAACATGAAAACAAGTTGTACACAAAGTAGCAGGCAAAGCATTGAGCTAAACCTCAACTACAGTGTTTAAATTGGCACACTGCAGTCAAAGGTCAGTTTAATTTAACCTTTAAAGTTTACATGTACATGCTTGGACTTTGCACTTTTGGTGGGAAAATGGACTGTATGTGTTCATTATGAAGGAAGCCATAATCAAAGCCAAGGTTATATGAAAGGAACTTTTATTATCTGTACTTTTTGTAAGGTCACTTGTTTGTTTCATTTGCGTTTCATAAAAACACATTCAGTGCCAGTCAACTTCTTCCTCTTACAGTTTAGCAACAGTTTTTTTTTTTTTTTTTTTTTTTTTTTTTTTTAAATTTTT
>JAOXNZ010000044.1:13768577-13783364 GCA_028566095.1 Kryptolebias brasiliensis
TGATTTATAAAGCCTTGGCACCCTTTAAAAAACACAAGTTTGAAATTTGCTGGTAGCATCCTTCATGCGTCACATTGCTGGATAAGCACTTAGACCAAATCACCCAACCAATTCAGTGAAGAGATCCGACTGTGTTAATTTTTCAAACAACTATGTACATATTTATGAATTTTGAATCTGGAAACTGCAGTGAAAAAGTGAAGTTATGCTACATATCAGTGATTGTCAACTGGGGGTCCATGGGCCACATCTGGCCTACAAGTTCGTTTCATTTGGCCCATAAATGACTGAATTATTATTAAATTATGCAAAGTTCTATACAAGAGTAAGCTCAGAGAGGGTTAATGGCTGCACAGCCTTAGCCGAAGAGAGTGCTCACTCACAGCATGTAGTCTGTCCTTACTCTGACGGCGAAACACAGCAGTAGGAGGTGATGCAGCTGAGTGCTCAGAGAGGATGCAGCTTTTTAACTTAGTAGGAGAAGCGCTAAAGCTAGTATCTCACTGCAACTGTTGAAGACCAGTGTGCAAAGGGCATTTGCATGGTAGTCTCCAAAATGGCTCGAAACGTTAATGGGAGTTCTCAGTTTCCTTGTGTGAGTCATAAAGACTCACAGTCTTGTTGCTTGAATTTTGAACATGTTCAAAGAATTCATGTGGCAAATTCTTCTTTAAAATGGCACCAGACCTGTTGCGGGCATTTAAATCCATCTTGAACCCTTCACAGTTTAGTTTCTGTGATTCTTGAGTTCTAGAGCTGTATTTTGAGATGTGTATGGGAGCTTTCAGAGGCTACAGCCCCGAATATCCAGGTCTAACCACGCTGATGAGAAATAATAATGATTGAAAAATGCTCCAAATCTGCCTTGCTTCATTTCAAAATGTATTTCAGTAGGTTAAATCATAAGCGCTGGGGTGGCTGCCAAGGTGATATAATAATAATAATGTGCATATCTTAGAATACAATTCTGCACACAAAAATAGGATATGAGCTCGCTGGTTGCTTGGTCACAAACACTCAACATTTAATGAGACTGCAACTGAAAATTTGCCTGTTTTCTTGTAATTCTGAGTTGCCAACTAATCTTCAACAGTTGCTTCTGCATATGGCGTAATTATTTTCTTGACAGTCTTCATTACTTGGTGTCTAAGACAAGGTTTGGATTTCTACGAAACTTTCGTATTTGAACAAATTTAGTTTGATTTTAGCCCACACATCTATGGACAGATTAGTTGTTGTGGGGACTCTTTTCAGCTTTAAAAATGTTTACAGCCTCCTCCACCCTATTGTATTAAGAACTGAACTCCTGAAATGGTTAGGCTGTGTAGGAAAATAAAGAAATGTTGCTCAGGTGTTATGCTAAGTTAATAAATTCAAATGAGAAGCTTGAAGCTAACAACTTATTATGAATGATCATTTGCAGTGGTATTAGCCACTGTTGTAAAGTATTTTTTCTGGGAAGTTGTTTGGAGTAGGGGTAAAGTGCAAATGTACTAACAGTTAAAATAATTGCTCCTGATTTGTGCCTAAAGAAAAACAATCTATCTAAACAATACAATTCTTTGGTGTTTTCCTTCAGGCATTAATGCTGTCTAACTCAAAACCCTCATGTTAGTTATTTTTATAAACTTCTTTCACATTATCTTAACACTTATGAAAAACACAAGAATGTGGCAAATGCCATCAGTTTATGACAGCAGAAAATTGACTCACACAAAACCGACTGGGCATTATCAGAAACAAGAGGAATAAATAAAAAAAAGAATCTGGTCAAACCTTTTTAAAAGATGACATTGATGCCGTTTATGGTGGGCAACTGAGACTGTCTTTTGGGGTGTGGGGCCAGCACATGTGTGTGTTTTTAAATTGGCTTATTTTTATTATCTACCTGCATGTTAGTCAGGTTCTGTGTCTCCCCTTGATTGTGTTGTAGGTCACTGTGTGCTGTTTGTCACAGTAGACTGAGACGACTCTGTGGAAAGACAAATCATTAAACAGCAGGTTACAGGAAAAACCCCTTGGATTTCTTTCTGACTCAACCATCAGTTGTGTTTTTGGAGTTAAAATCTATTTCTCTGCATTTTCTTACTCAAGTTGTGGTCAACTACCTTTGCCCTTTTTGATCTCTAACCATTTTCTCTACACCTTACTTCCAACATAACTTTCCCCTCATTTTTGCATGGTACCTTCCCTTTTTAGTCCAATTCACTTCAGCCATTGTGTTCTTTTTTCATCCCTCGTCTCCTTTCTTCACACCTCCTCCTGGTTCCAGCCACCCCCTGTTCCAGTTGTGTAATCCTCCCCTGATATCCTCTGCTTTTTTTGTCCCACTCTTCTTTTAGTTTCCCCTCCAGATCCACCTTTTTACTGACTCCCTTTGACATTTGGAGGACAGAGGGGATTCGCTCAGCTGACAAAGGGGGAAGCAGTGACGTCACAGCAGACATGATACACCAGCATCTGCTCTGCTCTAAAAATACCCACCACAGGGCACACGCAGTCAGTCTGCAGCTACACTCAGCATTTATTTCCACCTCTACGCTCTGCTGAGATGGCCCAGCTTTCACACAACTGGGGCTTGTGGGCACGTTGGGCTGCACGCTGCTGACCTACAACTCAGCAGCCTTGATGTGTTCACACATTTTGGTTTAAGACCCTATAAGTGTAGAAGAGTATGAAGAGTCTGGAGGGTGGATGCACTCTCCTGAAGATCTTTATCCCCTGATTTGTGGAAAACCCTGATGTGATGCTGTTCAGAGTAAAAACCAAACTAGAATGGAGTTTACTGTTAATAATTTATTGAACTGACCTAGTCTTTTCTGTTGTAATTTTTCTTTAGTTTATTAATTTTAGGTGTTTCATGGTTTGGGTTAGGTCCCTGATCTCCAGTGATGGACAGTCTTAATGCATCAGCATACCAAAACAAGTTGGACAATCCTATGCTTCCAACTTTGTGGCAACACTTTGGGGAAGCCCTTTTTTATTCCAACACAATTATGCCCCAGTGCACAAAGCAAAGACTATAAAATCATGGTTTGATGAGTTTGATGTGGCCTACACAGAACTTTGACCTCAACACCTTTGAGCACCTCTGAGATGAACTGAAACAGGAATTGTGAGCCAGAATTTCTTGTCTAACATCAGTGCCTGACACCACGAATGCTCTACACAATGGATGGGCACAGATTCCCACAGAAACACTCCAAAATCTTGTACAAAGCCTTGCAGGAAAAGTGGAAGTCATAAGTGCAAAATGGGTGAACTGACTCCATATAGTTCCTGTTGGTATGATGGTCAGGTGTGGCCAAATCTTTTTATCCATATAATATATTGGGATTAGTGTGTGGACTTCACCTTTATTTTACTGCAACGCTATGTTGCTTTTTACATCCGTTTATATAAATGCACAAGTTACTAATCAGGTTGTAAAAAATATGACATATTTTCATGCTCTTATTATGTTGCTTTTCAACATAAAACTGCTATTTTTGCAGACAGTAAAAAAAAAAACATACAGTAGCTAAAATAAAGTTGCTTGCTTATAAAAGCAAACCGAAGCCATAATTAGCTCGAAAAATGAACATAACTGAAAGAAATACTTTCAAACATGGTGATATTTTTTCAGTTATTAGAATATTTTACTGGAAACATCAAATGCTGCATGTTCAAAAGAATTAATTTCAGCATGTATTTATCTGATGGTTATCAGAGGATTTTTAAAATCCATTTACAGTAAGGGTATGTTTGCCACATGGCTAGCACTCCTTTAGACAGTGGATAAAATGGTTAGATTTTTGTCATACTTTACCTCCATCATTAACGTTTAATTGAGTGAACCACAGCACCTTCTTCACTCCAGCAGCATGACGGTGGGAGTTCTCAGTGGTTCCCTGGTTCTGAGTGGGTGTTTGTGTGCAGACCCTTCTGACCCTGAGTTTACTCTCTTAGGCCATCACTGAATGTGTTCTGAGTGACATGGCTGGGATGAAGAATTCTTCTTCTTATATTTCTAATTCTTTTGTGCTACATACAAATATCCTTCCTAATTTTCCCCCCACCCTGCTCTGTTCTCTTTGCTATGCTGACAGGATAAGCTTTTTAAAAAATTCATTCATAAATGACCTTATACTCTGGTTTTTAACATCAAGGTACAAAAGTATTTATCTTGGTAACTAAAATGATAAATCTGACCATGCACTAATTTAATCATTCCCCTTTTCTAATTTCTAAAGTCAGTTTGCTGGTTTGAAATATTTCTGAGAATTGGGTTCATTTAGTAACTCTTGCTTGGCTTGTTTTTTCTTTTTATCTCCTCTGTGTGCCTGTGTGTGTGTGTGTATGTGTGTGTGTCTTTTGTGCGTCTGTTGCTGGTGTTGGCATGGAACTAGGGAAGTAGAACAGGCAGGTCTGTCAGACTTGGAGATCATCTCGCAGCCGGTGGAGGATGAGAACCAGCGCCTGGCTCCTCCGGTCCAGCTGGTGAGCTTTGGCTACAGAGATCTGCCGCTCGCAGCTCTGGACCTCTCGTTGGCCGGCTCGCAGCTGCTCTCCAATGCAGATGAAGATGAAAACAGGGAAGGGTGAGTGAAAGTTGTTATAGTGTAATTAGCTGCTGTGGTAACGTAAAAGACACATGAATGAATATGTATTAAAACCAAATAAGATGTGTTTCTTTACCCTGTTTGACAAAACCTTCGACCATCAGTGTTGATTCTGAAAGCTTATGAACATTACTCTGTTATAACATTAAACTCATTACACCAATTCAATATTTCTCACTTCCTTGGCTTGATCTTTTTAAGTCCAAAGAGGCTCTTAATGACCTATTATTTTTAACAACAGATATCAAACCTTTTTTTCTAAATTTTTTGAAGCTGACATTATATTTTGAGATTTTTATGACATGTCTGTAACATGCTCTGCTTAAAACACAACATAAAACAGACCCATTTTCAACCTTTAATTTGCTGCACATACAAATGACATATTCCATATTTATTTTTACAATAAGAACTTAAGTGCTGGGAGCTGATAAGAAGTCTAAATTTCTATTTTCCAGCTGGGAGAAAACAAGAATTAGTGGTAGAGCAATATTAGTTCATATATTTTTTAAGTTAAATTAACTATTTAACTGATGATGTACCATTACTTATAGTAGCAAATATATAAAAAGACATTTCAACCAATTGTTGCATGATTTGTAGTTGCTGGATGAAGACAAAGATTGTGGGATTAGATAATTCTGCTTTCAAATCTCTAAGACATACTTCTTATTAAAATTAAATTTAAACTCATAATGGTAACCCCCAGAGCTCCCGGAGGACTCGTGTTTTTTTTCTTCTTTTTTTTAATTTAACCCCTGCTGTGATCATTGTTTCAATACAGTTTTATTGAAGGAATCTCT
Organism: Kryptolebias brasiliensis; assembly: GCA_028566095.1. Lineage (NCBI taxonomy): Eukaryota > Metazoa > Chordata > Actinopteri > Cyprinodontiformes > Rivulidae > Kryptolebias > Kryptolebias brasiliensis. Next base: position 13,773,982 of record JAOXNZ010000044.1, read on the forward strand.
AGAGATTTTCTCACAGTTTATGGCTTCATTTTGCTCTGACTTGGAATGTGATTGTAACATGTTACATACACAAGCTCATGAGTTTCTTACCTTTGTATACTTAGTTTACATCAAGTAGACACGTTTTGGAAACTAACTTGAAGAATTCAATTCAAACATGTTAAACATGACCATCTCCCAAAAGTCTTATTCACCTTCATAAATGAAAAATATCCATTTTGTCTCTTAGTAAATTATCAAAATTTGTTTTAAAAAATGTTTGTCCCATTGTGTCACAGAGTGTTGATCAATTATATTGAGCTTAAAAAATATACAGCACTCTAAAGAGTAAAATTAGTCAGGAATCTGAAGAAAAACAAAACATCAACAAAGAAAAATGTAACATCAATTTATATTAAAAAATACATTTATATTACCTTAGTAAGCACTTGTTACCATTATCTGAAGAATTATTCAGAATGAAATAGCTCACTGAACTGGATCGGTGTTCAGAACTTGTCAAACATCAGACTTCGTGGCGACTGACAGCAGCGGAATGCCATTCATTCCCTTCTGTCTCATCTGAGCACGCAGCTCCATGGTGGAGGTGTCTACCTTTCAGTTTCTCCTTACAGCAAGTCAGCAGAGGATCTGACTGATGCAAAGCAAACTTTACAGATCTTTCCATCGTCAGCAGTGACGGGACTCAGAAGAGACTTGAAGAGACAGCAGTGCGCAGCTTGTGTTGGTCTTTGCAGAAAATCCAAAGACGGTAGCTGAAAGGGGTCAAAGGCTGCATGAGCGTTATTGATTGAGCATGTCAGCTGTAAGCGGACCAAATATAATGAGAATATACGCTGAAGCAGTTCGCTCACCATATGGTTTGTAAAGTTAAGCAGATTTCTGTCTAGCTCCACTGGAACACTCATGCCTAATTTTATCATACAGGGGATATAAAAAGTTTACACATCCCTGTTAAAATGCCAGAGGTTTGTGGTGTCCAAAAATTAAACCATAATGAATGATTTAAAAAACTTATTCCACCTTTACTGTGACATACAGTATATCCTGTACAACTCAACAACAACAACAAAAAAACATTGCGGAGAAAATATAAAAAGTTGCAATAAGCTGGTAGGTGTGCACACCCTAAAAGTAATAATTTGTTGAAGCACCTTTTGATTTAATTACTACCTCTGTTCTACTTGGAAACACACCTGCCATCGATTAAAGTGACTGAAAAATTTGGTATAAAGTCCAGCAGGGTTTTCCTGACATTTACAGTTCTTTGTTGAATCCTACAGCAAAAAAGAGAAAGGTTCCCAGAGAGCTCACAAAGCATCAAAAGGTTTTCATTGTTACAGAGTATTAGTTAGAAGAAGGTTACAAAAAAATCCCCAGAATTAGTTAACCAATGTGACAGTGTGAAGACAGTCATCAAGAAGTGAAGAAAATATGAAACAATACTGACAATACCGAGAACAGATAGAAAGGTGAGACAGAAACTGGTCAGGAAGGCTGCAGAGAGACCTACAGCAACAATGAAGGTGCTGCAGGAGGTTTTGACAACTACTGGTTTGGTTCTACATGTGACATCAATCTCCTGTGTTCTCCGAAAGTCTGAATTTTGGAATAGGGAAGCTTCTTTTACAAAGAAAAACATCCCGGCCCAGCTAAATACTGTAAAACATATACATCAAATCTCCCAAAAACCTATGAGAAAATGTGTTCTGGTCTGATGAACTGAAAGTTGAAGTTTTTAGCCACATTTCCTAAAGGTCTGTTTGCTGCAAGAACAAGACCATAGCTCACTAAAAGTGAGCCACAGTGAAACACAGTGGTGCCAGCATCATGCTGTGGGGTTGCTTTTCTTCAGCAGGGACAGGCATTTTCATTTAGACTAAAGGAATTATGAGCAGTTCTAAATACCTGTTTATTTTAGCCTAAAATCTTCAGATGTCTGCTAAAAGGCTGAAGATGAAGATAAATTTCATTTTTCAGAATAGCAGGGACACCAAGAATACATCCAAATCAACAAAAAATTGCTTTATTAAAAAAATAAAAAACAACAGTCTTGCAGTGTTTTAGCCAGAGACTGGACCTAAGTTTAGATAAAACGTCTGTGTGGTGATCTGAAGGGAGCTGTCCACAAGAGAGGATCTTCAATCAAACAGAGTTTGAACACTTTAGCAGGGCACAGTAAGGCAAAAATTAGCAGGTCAAGATGTGGCCTTCTAATATACTCCATAAGAAGACTGAAGGCTGTAACTAAATAAGAAGGTGCTTCAACAAAGTACAGTATTAGTTTTAGGGTGTGCTCACTAATGTAATTGGCTTCTTGCACCTATTTTATATTTTTCTCTGCAACACATTTTTTTCACCCAGTTGAATTGTACAGAATCTATCAAAGTCAAGGTAGAAAAAGTTTTGAAATGATTTATTATAGTTTCTTCTTTTAACATCACAAAAATCTGGCATTTTATCAGGGCCTTGTGAACCTTTTATATCCCTTATTTGCGTGCTATATTTGCCTATAGAGTGTATTTAGCATGTTATTGACTAACAATATCCTGTTGAGAAGGCTGCTGTAGTTGTGGTTAAACTCTAAGTTTGCACTGTAACTCTCAACAGGAGCCACCATGTCCACAGAGATGCTCACTCATACACTCTCACACGCACCATCAGTCTTGCGTAAATGACACCCAGAATGCAAGATCATCATCTATCATGTGTTAAGTCTCCCTCCACAAGTCCTTGACTCTTTGTCCCCATCGCTCAGCATTATGTCCATTTATCATTAAATGACAACCTCTGGCTTGTTCGGGAGCTGTAAGTAACTGAGATCAATTCATCATTTCAGACTAAATACCCCCCCCCCCCACCTGCTGACAATATACTAAGAGCCTTTAATATAAGTCACATTCTACAGTGCACAAGCCAGAAGCTGATAGTACATGTGTAATTTCTTGTAAGCACTTTGTATTGCTTAGCTATCATTTTTTCCATTATTTGACAGGGTCCTACTCAGCTGTTATTTATGCAAAATTGTCTGACAAGAACATTTTAATAAACAAGATTTCCTAAAACAAGTAAAATGTCCTTTAAAACAAGTTCAAATTTCAATCATAAAAATGCCCCAACAGCAAACAAGCATCAGTTGTCTTAACATTTTTGTCACCTGATACCGTGAAAGGCAGGTATCTGCGTGTTTGTGCACATGTGTGTTTGTCTGTCTGTTTGTTAGCAAAATATCTTATGATCCACTTTATAGGTTTTCATGAAACTTCCAGAAAGTAATCATTGGGTGTATGTCTGCAGCTGATTAAGTTTTGGAGTCAACCCAGTTTATTATGTTTGCCACAGCTAAGCAACCTTTAGGAAACACAAAAATGGCTACAAATCAGTCAAATATTGAGCTATAATTTGTTGTAGCTGAGACAAGACCTGTGTTTAAAACTCTGGCATCCAAGGCATTTGATGAAATGACTTCCTTCAATGAACACTTCTTTTTACTTTAATTCAGCTTTTGCAGTGTTTATGTTTGATTTTTGATTTTCCAAAGCTTTTAAACGGCCCCAAACTGTTCTTGACTGATTTTAAAGGTTTTATTTTATGTTTTCATGGAATCATTCACTCTCCTACTTCACCATAGCGCTTGTACATATGCAGAATGTTTACATCACCCTCACCTTCACCTTGAACATAATCATCTCAAAGATAAATTAAATAGATTTTCTTGACTTTAGTTTTTCCATTATAATAAAGCACTGCAATGTAAAATGAAAAAAGTGAATTAGATGGAAAATTTTAATTTAAAACAACAGAATAATGCTTTAGCACGATTTACTTTGCAAATGCTGTACATGAAAAAAAAGATATGAGGTCATGGAACTGCTCTTTTTAATCACTACAGCTTTAACAGTTTTTCTTTTTTCTTTACTCTGCAAAATTTGCTCGTTGTCCAGCCAGCAACTGTGAGTCAAACCTGTCTCTTAGTGTGAAATCTCACCAGGATGAACATAAACACCGTAAGCTGCAGTTCCGGATCCAGCACACACATACACATGCACCCATGGACTCCGTTTGACACCAAATTAAGCCTCACTCCATTGGTTCTCCTCAGTTAGGCAATCACAGCCAAAAACAGATATATTTAACAAACATACTGTCAACACAGGTATAGTGGTGACACACTTCGCTGATATTACCACCCGTGCATCTCAACTGTGTCCTGTTCCGTATCAGGGTCAGCAGTAGCATTGACTTCCACTGCTTTACGGACTGAGTAGAGGTGTCTGTTTGCTCTGCGTGTGGTTTTATGGAGCTGGTGTATACCTCAGTATACAGTGATACATTATAAATGCAATATTTCTTGTTACTCAACCTACTGATCATTAACTGGTAGCTTTGAGTCTGTGAAATAATAAATTGTTAATGAATTATGCACAATTCAATGCAGGAGTCAGTTGCAGCCCACCTCAGAAAGGGTCAAGGAGCCAATCAGAGCTCTTCCTTACAGCACATGGTAAGGAAAACTGGAAAACTAGTCAGAAAACCAGCAGGATTTGCCAATTGTTAAACTCAATAATCAGACTAACTTTTATTTGCAATACAAGACAATAACAATGTGTTTCTATGAGTCTGATGCATTCAAACACTGTAGCAACGTAGAGGCTATACATAAAGATTTAATGAGATACAAACTGAAAAAAGGCACATTGCAGTTAGGTATACAATAATGTTGACTATGAACAAAAACACAGCTTGGTCCTGTGCCTACAAGGATACATGCAGAAGTTTATGTAGGGTTGTATGGATGCGGGCAAACGTGTATATGGTAATTGCATGAGTGAAAACAGGTAATTGTTAAAGTGCATGGGTACAAACTGTCAACTGCTGGATACAAAATGCCAACCACTAGATATGAAGGAGAGGGGGGGGGCACAATTTGGCAGAGAGACAAAATGACCACCATCCTTTCAGACCACCTAAATAGGAGCTGACTTAGTCACATTATAACAAAATATAAGCGCCGACAGGCCCATACCTGCTTTCATCTTTAGAAAGTAAAAAGAGAAAGCTGGAGTGCATCTCACAGAGTGACCGATTGCTAAGCTCACCTTGAGGGAAATGGGGCAGAGGAAATGAACTTCTTCATATGGACGAGTGGAGTGATGAAGGAGAAGCTGAAAGGAGCCAAGACAGCAGCAGTTGAATAGCAATCCACAGCTATCAAAATGAAAACGTACGTGGGAGAGGAATCTTTTGACTGCTCTGCTGACTCCACCTGGGAAAGTGGATTGCCCAATCCCCCCTCCACACACCCCTCTCCTTCCAGTCTGCGTTAGCTGGCTCATTGGCTTTCTGAGATAGTGGAAGGAGCATCATGAAGAGAGCGCTGCACTGTAAATGTTTAGGCATGCTTCTGTGGCAATGTTAGGCGTAATGACTGCACTCCTGAAAGTGAGAATGTCACGAGCACAGTGAAGGTGTTTCATCAGCATGGTGATGGTTCATCGGGTGATGGGTGGAAGTTATTTTCAGTGGTAGTTTGGGGAATGTGTTGCTGTCAGCAAAAGTTTTCTCATTTACTCATACCAAAGAAAAAAAAAACTGGTGGAAAATAAAAAATATGCAAATTCAACTGAAATGGTTTCTATTTAAATAAAAGCATGTAGAGTATTTTAACTGTACTGGACAAATCAGTTTTGTTGATTAGTCCCTGCGATGGAAACTAAAAGAGGAACCTCAGCAGTTCTTCATCATCGACAGCATGTTTCTTTGCAGGAAGCGAGCAGAGATTAATCAAAAAGAAAGACTTCGACTGCCACTGAGTGACGAAGCACCAACTGTCAGACGGTTTGCATATCATAGCCTGTAACATGTTGAAGGTGGAACTGACCTTAACACTATCTTATGTATGGTGTGCTGCCCTCACTACACATAATGGCAAAGGAGTCTCACACACACAAAACCTGTCAATCTTGCTCTCTCTCTCTCCTCTTCACACTTATATATCTTTATGCATGAACAGAAAACAGCACATAGAGTATTTATACACAGAGAAGGAGAGGCAGGAAACAAGGCCAGGCTTGAAAAGATTTCTCACTGCACTGCGTAGTGCTTGTTATCTAATCCTCTGTAATCATGGTTCACTTCATATTCCAGTTTATACTGGACTGTCACACCTCATTAGGAACAATAATACTTCTTTACTGATGATTCTGCATATTTTAAGGCAAAGTATCACATTTTTATTTTCACCATCCTTCCACTTATTTTGCCATCCTATTGATTTCCTTTTTATTCCTAATTCTACTTCTGTTCCATCCATTTTTTTTTCTGGCTTCCCTACGCACTCGCTGTCTCATCTTTTTATGCCTTCATTTTTAGACAAAGCCTGCCTTCCCATGCTGAATACCAATCAGCACTGTAACTAAATGCCAAAAAAAGCAACCGTCATCTTCTAATCAGGCTTTACAGACTTGTCAGCACATCTCACCAACCAGAACTACGAGAAGCACCTTCACGAGGCTCCAGTAAACCTCAGATTCCTGTTTCTGTGTTGCGGGTGAAGAGAGGTCGTTGGAGTCTTCCAGCTCCGGTTTACTGTGTTGCCTAACAGATTGTTTCTTTCAGGAGCGAAGTGGGCGACATTGTGGGAGGTGGTTGTTTTAGCTAGCATCAGGGGGCAGCTGCAGTGTTAGCAGTTTTGGCACCATGGAAAGTGGAGTGGAGTTATTATTAGAGCTGGGCCCATCCATCTTCTTGTCTAGGAAAAAGGCTGGAAGGACCAAGCTAGCGTGGGCTTGTGTTCAGCACTTTCATGATGCCCACTTTCCTCATAGTCATCAAGCCTGTTTGTTAATTTCCCTCACTTTTTTTCATTTATATACATTGTGTGTGTATATATATGTTGTTTGTTTGTTTATTTGTGCAGACTTGCATGGAGGATATGACCTAAAATATTAAAACAAAAACTACAGACATTAGTAAAAGGATGTAAAGCAGCTAAAAAGGGAACAAATATTAAAAAACCTTTGAAACAGAGAACAAAACATTAGAAGAAAACAAAAAAGCATTTGACCAGTGACACAGGTTTATTAATTGATTTTGTGAAACAAATGTAATATATTACATAAAAAGAAACAATATAATAGGGAATAAGGGTAACTATCTGGGCTTATTGTCAGAGAAAAGGGAGCATGGCTTAAAAAGGTTTACTATAAAAAAACAACAACAAAAATACAGTAAGACTCAGGTTGCCAGACTGGCTCAGCAGACAACCTCATACCCCAGATTGTAATTACAAGTGAGCACCTGAGTACTGGAATGATGTCACCTCCCGTCACAGTGACGGTTGCCAGACGCTGAGACAGAAGCATATGTTGTTGATATGACTGGTCCAAATGTGCAAGGAGTCTGTGGTGAGGTACCAACACCAGATGGTTCATCTAAATCTGTAGCAAGGAAGAGGAAAAAACAAGAACTCCCGCCCTTTGCCACCCACCAGCTTTATGCCAAGGGTCCAAATCTTCTATTTTGGAAACATCTACTCACTCATTTTGCTATATTACAACCATTTTAAGGACAAAGTGGTTCTTTGGCTGAACTTTTATAACAATATCTGCAATTTGACTGATTTGCAAATGGAGAACATTTTTCAAAGGTCATCAGTTGAAACTAGTGAGCAGAACTGACAGTTCTGTCAGCATTTATTGTGCTATTGAACTGCTTTAACTTCGTTTGTGAAAAGAGGGGGAAATGGGAAGTTGTGGTTTTTAAAAGCAACCTTATCTGAAGGCTTTCACCTGCTTGAGCCAGTTTGTTCTGATTTAATTTGAGAGCAGGAAGTTGTTGGAAACGGCAGCAAGGAAGTGGCAAAATATCTAAAACCGAGAATGCAACACTACAAACTTACCTGACAATATCATCACTAGAGACCTTTATTGGCTGGTAGTTTGTTTGATTAAATTATTCATTTGGCAGGTCACACTGAGCATTTATCATACCTGGATTTTAATTTTCTCTGATAATCAATTTTGTTATAAATGCTAAACAAATACCTGCAGTAATGAACAATAGTATTGATCCCTCAGAATTAATTACACAAGTGGTTCCAGCTTCTATAAAAAAAAAAAAATCTAAATGAACTCTAATAAGCTCTTCTATTTCTTGTTTTGAAAACACTATGCACAGCCTCATTAATCTGTCCACTTCATGAAGTCAAAATACATTCTTGAGTTTTGCTTTTTCTTACCTGCACCTTCAATAAGCAAATGAAAACAAAAAGGCTTGAGATTTACCCTGCTTTTAATTTGAAATCCCGTGGAAATTCACAGTCTGTTGTAGCTTTGCACTGATTAAGGCTTGCTTTGATTGACTGTGCACATATCAGTGTGGACATAAGGCAAACACACAGAATACAGAATAATCTCAATGCAGACACACACACACTGACCTTCCTGTCCCCTTGCAACACACAGCTGAGTCTTTAACATTCCCAAAGGACTGTAAGGGAATCTGAACACCAGTAGCTTTTATTCCACAAGGCAGTGCTCACAGTAATCTAAGGTTCAGTTTAATGTGAAATAATTAAATCTGATAGAATACTTTTCTCACTACAAACTTTACAGCTTTTGGTCATACATATTTATATGCTATGAGTCTTTGAGTACTGTTTTTTCACTGGTAGGTTACACGCAGTACATTGTCCAAGTCTCCATTCTCTACAAGACTTTTGTTTTTTCCTCAATAATGTGTAAATAGCATCATACATCAGTCCTTCAGTTCTGGCTGTTTGCCAAGTCTGTTGTTGCCTGAACAAAACATAAATCCAAACTAACTAATTTACTTTTTTCTTTATCTGCTTCCACCTCATCAGATCCCATCGCATATTTGCCTTGTTTTGCACCAGGTGCCCCATTTCTCCAGTCTTGGCACTGGCACTAGGAGTGCACACTATAGTTTTGTTACGCCTCCCCCCCTCAAACCCACCACTGGTAGCTGTGTTAGCTATGATGAAATAATCTGATCTGAATATTTCTTTTAGACAATTTAAAAAACCAGCAAAATCTTATGGTCTGGTATTCTGATTTTTTGGCTTCTTTGGCATGAGCATGTAATCCTTACCTCTTTAGTGTCATTAAATAAAATTAAAGTCCACAACAAGAAAATCTACGAGGAAAAATAAAATCCAATTTTTAGTTAACTAAATGCTTTTCTACATGATTTAAGTTTTTTTCTCTCTGATTGAACAGTGTATATCTATTTATGCAGTGAACCTTATTGCTGCTACCATAAAGGACATATATACATACAGCAGTTCTTTCTTCCTTCCTTCCTTCCTTCCTTCCTTCCTTCCTTCCTTCCTTCCTTCCTTCCTTCCTTCCTTCCTTCCTTCC
>JAOXNZ010000044.1:13784026-13800284 GCA_028566095.1 Kryptolebias brasiliensis
TCCTTCCTTCCTTCCTTCCTTCCTTCCTTCCTTCCTTCCTTCCTTCCTTCCTTCCTTCCTTTCTTCCTTTCTTCCTTCCTTTCTTCCTTCCTTTCTTCCAGCCACTAAAATGTGGTTGTTGGTTGTAGACACTTGAAAAATGGAGAATCCTAACATAGTGTAAAAGCAAAAAGCATGTAAACTGAACAGTCAAAGAGGTGAAAACAAAACAAATTTGAAAAATGCAAAAAGCGGAAAGAAAAACCAAACATTTGTGTGTTTCCCAGCTGGAAAGCACTGCTTAAAAAAGGTCTTCAAATTTACGACAAAGTTGCTAGTTTTCTTCTTGACAGGTGTGAAGTTTTTTTGGTTAATGCTAGGTGGACATTTCAGATTATTATTCTCTACAATTTAACTGCTAGATGTCATTCATTTTTACACACTTGTTGTTTAAAACCTCACAACTAATAGTGACAGCTTTGTCAAGAAATTATGCAAACTTCACATCTTCAAACTAAAATTCTGTGTATTTACTGACATAAAAGCACAAGAGTGTACTTTTTTAGATTAAAAAAAAACCTCATAATAAAAGACTTATCTTTTAACTTGAATCTCTGCTTAAGTGATTCCTGGCTCCAGTGCAGTTGTTGTATTTTATCTGATGTGACCATCAGGGGCTGCCAGTGTCACAGTCCCAGTATTTGGTGGCTCAGTTGATGTGCTGGTATTGATCAGTTTGCCTGTTTTAATCTCCCTCCTGTGTTTCTCTGTCCAGCCACACTACTTCTCACCAACAGGAAACGACGGCAGCTGTATCAACCTTCTATATGCACGCTGGCAAAAGAATGACAAGAAAATACATCAGTGCATAGAGACCTTGAAACTGCAGGATATAGAAAGGAAAAATGTTCATCGTTCATGTTAGATTTTAGAAACTACTAAATTCAAACTGATTAACACTAAATCTGTCTGATACTGAGAAAATTGTGAAGCAGAAGCTGATTTGAAAACATTCAGTTTGAGCAGTGACCTTGTCCACTGACTGCTGTTTTCTTTTTGGTGACACGAGCCAGGTGGTTCTGTCAGAGTATCAGGGCAGATCGGGTCAGAAAAACAACATTTGCTTCTGTTTTGTTGCTTTAATAAGACTCATTAATATACTGAATGTGTCACCAGCAGCATCCGACTGTGTCCCCTCAGGGTTGGGCTGGTTTTGGCATGACACGAAGTCAGGACACACACACTCAGCATATTTTTCATACCTATCAAAGCTGAGTTTTTAAACTGCCTGCAAACTCACATTCTGTCTTCCTGTTTGTGTGTATTGGGGTGTGTGTGTGTGTGTGTGTGTGTGTTGTTGATGCATTGGCTTGTGCAGTTAGCTTGTTAATTGAAGGTGTACTGTGCATTAGTGAAGCTGGGCAATTTGTAACTCGTGTTTTTGGCCTTGTTTACTCATTTTAATATTGTCAGATGATATATGTGATTTTGGTTTGCTAAGTCTGTTACTTGACACTGTGTTTAGAGTGTGAATTAAGACAAGCTCTTCACACAGAAACAATTAGGCAGCCTTTATTGAAAGCACAGACTTTATTTAAGAGGTGAATGTTGTTGCTAAGACTTCAGCCTTTGGTTTGCTGTTTTAAAGCCTGTAGTTTAACATTCAGCTGTCACCATTCTTGTCTTTATAGAGTCATATTTGAGGGTGGAGCTCATTTAAAATCTGGTTGAAAAGAAAACTATGTTAAAGGACTTAGATTGATTTGAATGTGCAATTATTTTCAAAACATCAACAGGCAGTCCAATCAGAAGTAATGGTTTTAACTGATGACATTATTATAGTGTTAAAGTGCAACACACAGCAATGTGATATTGCACTTTAAGACACATCTACATTGGTTTTACAGCTGACACCTGGTAGTTATGTTGATTGTTTCTTTGCATATAATGACCAGAGAGATCATTCAAAGGTGCACATTACAAATGAAGAGTTTTGAAGATTGGTGCAGTCACACCAAGATGGTGAGTTCATGGACACTTATAAAAGACTTAAACCCTACTGTGTTCTCAAAGAATGGAGTACAGTGGGGGGTTTTTTGTAATAGTAATAATAAAATAAAAACTTCAAACTTGGCACTTTATCATTGATTTTCTAACAAGATAATGTTTTTAGGACAACTCCAAACAAAAAATGGTTCTTTTCTGGGTTTACAGAAACAGTTTGTAAAACTCCTTCTTAAGTGGACCTTTCATTTTGTTTTTCAGTTGTTTACAGTGATTCCCACCAGTATGACATACAGTAACAAACAGATCCACTGAAGCTGGAGGACACTGCAAACTTTATAAAGTTTCTGAAGACAGAAAATATTCTTATTGTGTTTTTCTTCTTTGCCAGCAGCTGTATAAAACATGAAATATTTTAATTTAAAAATAATGGATGCAGTTAGTGAGGACATGGAGGTAGTTGGAGTGAGGACAGAGGACACAGAGGACAGAGTTAGATGGAGGAGGATGACTTGCTGTGGTGACCCCTGAAAAGAAACACCTGAAAGAAGAAGAAGAAAATAGTGGAAAATTACTAAATCGTGAACGTGAATTAGTATTTTTTCATAATATACCCCTATAAATACCATTTAGTGAAAATCATATACATATTTTGAACAAGTAAACTATATCCAATAAGCTAGCAGTGTTTTATAATTTCACTGTATTGAATGCTCACTATAGATGAAAGTTTGAGATTAACTCCGATGATTAAGTGGTTTTCGACAATATTGCTTCAGAATTTCTGAAGATTTGTTTTTTGTTTGGTAAGCTACTTAACTCTGACCTATGAATGATTCAGATAGAAAAAGTCTTCTACAAGCAAAATATGAAGAAATTAGGACTGATTTAAAATTTATGCACAGGGCTGTACATTTATTTAAAATTGTTGTTTAGTGTAAATATATGCCATAAATGTGTAATGTTTATTTATTCCCTACACCTGAATAATCTTTAAATCTCACGGCTCAGCATTCTTGGCTATTTAGCATTAGCAGTACAAGGTTTCATTGACAGGTTATAAAATGTGCAAAAAAAGCAACTGCTTAGAATCGTTATCTCAATGTTTCATTGTTGGCTCAAGATTTTTATGCATCTGCATAATATTCAAAACAAACCTCTTTTGAAGTAAAGCAACACTGAGATTTGATTTCAAACATTTAAAATGTCTGAGATAACCCAAACTCGGCATTTAGCTAAAGATATTTAGAAATGCAGCCACAAACACTGCAACTAAATTAATAAAAAAGACCAGAAATGTGTTTAGTGTTTTTATAAGGTGCCATGTTCCGTTCTGGCATGTAGGTTGCTACATGTAATGGCACGATACCTGACATACGCAGAGTATTGCCAAGACACTGGTGGAGCAGATTTTCCACCATCTGGAGCTTGAACACTTGTGCCACTCCAGTCAAAGCCAAGGAGATGATTGCTGTCAGCGTGGTCACGGCTTTATTAGATTAGCCATGCATTGTTTACAGAGCTGGGACTTCACGTGTGCCAGGGTTGAACGAATACTTCTCTCAGGGAAACCAATAAGAGGGTGGAAAAAATATCATCTATTACATTGTTACAGCATTGAATGAATTACAATAAATTTTCCATGTTCAGTATTTGTTTATAATAGCAGTTTGATGCTACAAAAGTCTGTTGAGGCTCCATCTCAAACTGGACAATTTGTGTAAAAGTCTGCTGTAGAAAATGATTAAACAGATCTTTTTAATTCAGACAAACTATGAGACATCTAAATCCAGCATTTCAAAATGGACAAAAAGAATAATCTTTAATTAGGGTTTTATCAATTTTATTTTTATGAATGCAGTGAATGCAAAGAAAAAAAGAAAACAAAGCCATTTTGCCACCGTTGAAGTTCCCATCAGCACCATGCCAAAGAATGAAGACATGATCAGAGGAGGGAATGCTCTGCCAAGGTCTGTCTCTTCCACACCACAGCATGGGGAGATGGGAAAGGTAGTTGGCAGAGCCAACTTTCCATTCCAGCTGGAAAGCTGGAAAAAAGCATTGTTTTTCCCAGCTCTTTCTGTCAGCCCTTATAGAAGCTGATCTGTACGATTGTTGTACTTTTTTCAAAATCCATCCATCTTCAGACTACATTTCTATGAGAAATAAATCTGTCATTAAAAAGTGATAAAATGCTTGATTTATATTTTATTAAAGAATGTTTTATTGACTCTTAATCTTTAATAAATTGTAACTCATGTTTGTTGGAAAACACCTATTCTGTAGAAGGATCGCAGATCAAATTTTTTTTCTCTACATCTCACACAAAGTTTTCTTTCTTGTGTGCTGTTTGTTAATTATGAAACCCTTCCTGCTCAGCAGCATCCTCTACAGTGACTCCCTTCACTGACACAAAAAGGAGTCCATCATTATTCTGCTCGCACAGCTGATCAAACCACCAATTCACAGAGCCTCAGTGTCCCTCTTTCTGTCAAAGCGGTCTCTGATCACCGTTTGCTCTAACGTTCGTCCTCAAACCATGTCTGGATTTAAATCCACATCATCTTTCAGAAGTGTAAACGTACACCCTCTCTTGGCCAAATTTGAGATTTCATTTGTGAACTCTGAAATAGGAGCATATCGCTGTGGAAGGATGGCTGGATGTGGAAGTGCAAATATTTGAATCTGTCAAAAGTTTAAAAAGTATTTTCTTTAAAGTAATAAAAGTCCAATTGTATGCAATTGATGTTTGTTTTAAGGATTGAATCTGGCTAAATCAAGTGCTTTTGAGTTGCTGACATTGTTTTAATCTCTAAAAGATTTCTAATGAATATGCTGAGTGCTGTTATGTTAAAGTTCCCATCATCCTTGTTTTGGATCTTCTTAGGTCTAACTGGTTGAAGCCGTGCTGTGGCCGTCGAGTTGCCCTGTGGCAGGTCTGTCTGCTCAGTGCTGGCTTCAACTGTGTCCTGGTGGCCTGCGTCATCCTGGTGGTGCTTTTCCTGACTTTGGAGCTGCTCATAGACACCAAACTATTACAATGTAAATACACTGTTTTTGTTTCACCCATTTTACCATGTGCTTCTGGGTATAGAAAGGTTTGCAGACTATGCGTGTTTTTTCCAAATAATATGCTCTCATGTTCATAAAATACAGGTGGTGCAACTTGCAGCAGCAACTCTACTGAACCAGTGGCTAGTTCAAAACAATGTGCACCGCCTTCTTTTTAACTACCCCTGCCTTTCACTCAGCAGTTCTCACTGCTAAACCACACAGCTGTCTGAAATTCAAACCAGTCATGTGCGTGCATCTTTGGTTTGTTAGTTCAATGGTTAGAGTGACTGGAAGATAAAGACGTAGTTCTGATGCAGAATCATGGAGTGAGGTGATTATGAACAAAGTCTTTTGTAAGTGGCAGTGAGCATACGTCTTCATCGATTACTGGCCAGTATCCAGCTCAGATAATACCCTGGACCCAAAACGAAATCTGCAGGACCCTGGTTACTTTAGATCTATTGTAATCCTGTTCTCAGCCAGTCCCAAAAAACAAAAAGAGTTAATAAATTGTGGTTGCTGCTGGAAGTTACTGGATGCACTCTGAGACAATACAGAGAAAAAAACAAATTTTTTTTTTCTTCCTGAATTTACTTTAAACTTCAAAGTTATTTCATGAGTCAGTCTTATTGTATTATTGTGTTTTTTCTTAAAACTATCATCCTTATTTTTTTCTTCTCTTCTGACCCTACAGTTTCTAATGCGTTCCAATTTGCCAGCATTATCCACTGGATCAGCCTTATCATCCTGTCACTCTTTTTTTCAGAGGTAAGACACATACTGTAGCTTACTCATAAAAAGTGTGTCTTGATTTGACAGAAGAAACTTTCTTCACTTAGTTCTCATTGCATTATTTTTTCCCCTCTGTTCTTCAGTAATATCATGTAACCATTTTAGCACAAAAGAACTGACGTACTATAATTCTTTTTCATTAAATCAAACTGGCTAAATATTACCTGTAGTTTTCTCTCAGTCTCCAGCAACTCAAACAGACCTAAATAAACTTAAATGGAAGGTCATAGCCACTTTGTTCAGTCTTTACTTCAAAATGCTAATTTGCTGACATTTACATCATTTAAAACATCCATAAATCATTGGTTTTAACAGCTTTTAAACTATTAATTGATAAAAAATAAAGTCCTACTACCACTCTGAAATTTTTGAAAAAAACAAAAAGTGCAGAGCAGTGTGGATGCAGGTACAGTGATGTGATTCGTCAATGCAGATCACCCAGTGGCACCACAGAAGAAGAGTCAGATAGACATGTAACATATCACCATGCAGGTTCATCTGCACCAATAAGAGGGCAGAACTGCTGCTGTAGGTGGAGCAACTTCACTTCACACCTTGCACAGCACTGAGGTCCAGATCAACATTATGAGTCATACATGATGCTCAATTCTAATAAGTAGAAAATCCATGATCCTGCAGCCAATAGTATTTCTACTGTTTCATGTAGGATTTAGTATCAATATTTGGATATTGACACAACTTTAAATATGTTTGCTATTTACTGAAAGATATTCTATAAATCCCTATCATTAATACAGGCCTAAAACTCAAACTTAAAGTTTTAATTTGAGTGTATTTATCCAATGAATATGTTTTTATTGGCTCAGTTGGCTTGGCAATAACTGAAATAGTTTCCTTTCAGTCTTAAAATCTGGAAAGCATCAACATCACAAAAAATAGTTTGTTTTCTCTTTGTAAAGCTTTGCCATGTCTTTATGATTCCTTAATATTTACAAATTTATACATCTTTCAGTTTTATTTTTGTTTGTTTTGTCTTGAAAAGTAAAGCGTATACCTATTAAAACCAGGAGGCAGGCACTGCTGAGTGTTCGACTTCTTTAGGATCAAGTTTGTTCAGTTTTGCTGCATTTGCTCATCTGTCTGCTTATTGACGGTTTGCAGCAATAATCTGCAGACTTGTAACCTGCTTGATAATAAAGAAATAGCTTACAACCATCAAAAAGAATGATCCTGTGCCCTGAGCTAAAAAAAGGAATCTGTTTATAAATATATACATATATATATATTTTTAAGAAAATAATCTGTGTTTAAGGTTTTCTTGACCAAACTTTGGGTTTATAGAAGATTTGGATGTTGAAAACACTTGACTTAATACTGCCAACAAATGTGGTTAGCTGTTTTATTTTTACCCTCTTTTGGAAAGAGTAGCTTTAGAAATAACATTCTTTCAATTTTATTCCAAAATTTATAAAAATAAAGGAGATTAAAGGAAGAAAACAGTCACAAGTCTTTTTTTAAAATACAGCTTGAGAATATCACAAGGACTTTGAATATGTGTTAACAGGCTCCATCACTAGGTATCTTAAAGCTTTCCTTTGTTGCTCTGTCTCCCTCAGACTGTCTTCAGAATCATAGTGCTCGGGATCTGGGACTACATAGAAAACAAAGTAGAGGTTTGTACTAATACACTCACAAAGCAAGCCAAGTATAGGATCTTTTTCAGAGACTCATTTCAGTGTGAAACAATATAATTACAACAATTAATTGTAATAATTATTACAATATAATGGTGCAACAGTAAATACACAAGAAATGTACTTGGTTTTCTTGCTATATGTTGATGAGGTACTCATCACCACTTACATATCTATAAGGGAATGAAGTTGGTGCTCAAAATTTATTATTTATCTTTACCAAAAGTGAGTTGATGTAGATTTTCAGTAATCAGTTATATGGTAAATCTGTGGAAACCCATAGGTTGACTAATAGTTCTTACAGCCACTATTTGCACTTTTTTCTAAACTAACTGACTGGATGAACCCATATAACATTGCAAACTTTTGAATTATATTTAAATGTTTTAATCTATTTTTTAAGAACATTGTTGATAAGTGAATATGCCATTTAGACAACCCCCCTGTGTAGAGTTGGTTCAGGTTAGTTGTGTCGGGGTTAATCGATGGTTTCTTGTGTTTACATCTTCAGGTATTTGATGGTGCCGTTATTGTGCTCTCTCTGGCCCCAATGGTGGCCTCAACAGTGGCCAATGGGCCCAGCAGCCCCTGGGATGCCATCAGCCTCATCATCACTCTGCGCATTTGGAGGGTGAAGAGAATCATTGATGGTAAGGAAGAGAAAAAAACTAAAACAACTCTATTAGGTCAAAATCACAGAGTTCACGTGTAAGACTGATTATTATTTTCAGTCAGTCCAAATAAGCCAAAAGGATCATTGAAAGAGCCAAATACCTAAAAAAATTTTTGATGATTATACAAATTATTTACAATTCAGAACAATACAGCTATCGATCATCTTTCAGAGTAAATTCCTACCTCTCTGAGACTCTGAGACATGTTGACTGTAAAGGTACAGTTAAGTAGATTCAAAGAAGCATAATGAATGTAAAGGATTTCTGTCCGTATGCTAATGGAGGCTGGCTCGATATCTGTTCAGAGGTCACCCTCATGATGTCCTCTGACTGCAAACAGAATCAGCTGCACACAGAACCCACAGGAACTCAGTGTAAAGTTTGTTCATCTCCACCTTGATGATACACGTTTTTTCCTTTTAGATCCATCATTAAATCTTTCTTATTGTGAATGACCTACTCTCATTAACTACTGTAAAACTTTCCATGAAAGTAAGAAAGTAACCATTGGGTGACAACATCTACAAGTGATTAACTTTGAAGTCATCCCTATTTAGGATGGCTACAAAAAAATGGCTACAATTCAGTCAGTTTTACAGATGTTAAGCTAAAATTTGATGTAGTAGTGGCTCATTCACAACACATATTGCACAGGATTTTCTGATATCGCACATAACATAACTTTCAAGGTTGGACCAAAAGTGCTATAGCCCCATCATTTTGCAACGTACAATCAACTAAGTTTAAAAGTCTGGCATGAAAAGCAGCAAGACATAGGCTTCTTTCAAGGAATACTAGGCTTTCAATTTTTAACAGTTTTATTAAACATCCAGACTTGTGTTGCTTAAATAGATCCATTTAAATAAACAAATACATCATTGTGAAAACTGAATCTAGTAAATAATACATCATTGATTTTTCTCAGTGAAACACACTCTGCACTCAGAGTTTTCTTTTTTCCTTAACATTCAACTGCTGCACTGGTTTCCAGGGAGTGGAGAGTTGATTTTTCGGCTGCTCACTTTGAGCTGTTCAGTTTGATATTTGTGAGTGATTGAGCTTCCTTCTTAGGCCGGCAGCGGCACACATCAGAGGTAGAAACCCACTCAAACCAATAAACGTACCACTGATGGGCTGTTTGGGTTGTTGTGAGAGAGGGATTGAGTAATTTGTAGAGCGTGCTTGACATATTAAGTGGCAACATTTGTGTCAGCCTGATGCGAATGCGGGAAGATTGAGATGTTGCGCAGTTTCTGAGGGCTAGGAAAGATGGAAATTATTTACAATGCAGTGTCAGAATTTTATAGAGTACTCAGAGGAAAGGGACTACAGAGTTAGTTATTAGACCAACGTTCATAAACTGGGATCAGTTATGGCATTAAGTGTTTTTTTTATATAGGAAATGTCTGGTTTGTTTTAGCACATTAATGCCAAATCACATTCTACACATATTACATCAACATAGCTTTGAAATAAACGAGTCTGGGGGCTAAATTTGGATTCATGCAGTCTGGACTTCTCACCTCCAAAAGCAACACAGAAATGTTGAACAGCAGTAGTCTTGTATGAAGTACAAAAAAACAAAACATTTTCTGCCCAAAACTACAGCAAATAATCTTAGTTTTCTTTAGTTACCCACAGCTATGCAATAAAACCAACACTTTGACTTGTAACGAAGCTGCTATACAAGAGCATATATACTCTGTATAATTGTATCTACCCTACTATTTAAAGTCACATAAACTATCCTTAAAATAAAAAATACAAAATAAATGTAAAATATAAGTAAATGTTGTTATACTTGTCTCAGAATACAAAAACTAGAGATTTTTGGTGTGAAGCAGGACAAAGTGTTAGCCTCGTAGAAGTTATTAAGGTCAGTTGTGGCATTAATTACATTTTACTCTTGTGCATGCATTTAACTCTGATGCATAATTCCACACAAATGTGTCACATATAGTAGATAAATCTATAAATTGAGGTTTTCATGCTTCTTTGAAGTCTGACTGGACTGTCCCTGACTGATGTCTCTTCCTTTTGTCTTGTGAAGGTGCCAGCAGGACTATAAATAGATACAAGGAGCATGTGGCGATGGCTGTGAGCTTTGCTCTGCCGCTCTCTGCACCAGAAAGCGTTGTTTTGCTCTCATATCTGTGTGCTCAGAAAGCAAGAAATACAGTCTGTTAATAGAACAGATTGAAGCCTTGAGTTAAGTTATATTGTTCTTTGTTCAATCAGGAAACACAACCTCACTTTGTCTGATATCATGAGGCTGAATTTATAACGTGATGACAGAGGGATGTTAAATACTGATTGTCTCCCAACCATGAAGACAACAGCATCCAGTTTTATTACACCCATATTTTTAGGCACGTCTTCCCATCCTGCTCCTGAAACAATGCCACATATAAAAAAGTGCAACCAGACTGTATGAGGTGAAGTTACTAACCAACCATGACAGACCTCAAGAGATTTGTGGACCTACTTATTTCCTGATGTTATGTAGATTTTGCTCTCAACATTTTATTTTTGGGAGGATAAACAGATTCACCAAAAGACAACAGTTAATGAAATCAGTGAAACAGGACTGTGGGCAAAAATGAGTGACTTTTGTCTGGGGGAACTATGCACAGATGCTCTTCATTTTAATGGGCTGTGCAAGGGCGTTCCAGTCATCTATCTTTTTTACCTGCTTCTCCTTTCATGGTCGCAGGGAGCCGGTGTCTATCTCCAGCAGTCACTGTGCGAGAGGCAGGGGACACCCTGGACAGGTCGCAAGTCCATCACAGGGCCACAAAGAGACAAACGAGACAAACAATCATTCACGCTGTAACTCACACCTAGGGACAATTTAGAGTTACCAATTAACTTAACGTGCATGTTTTTTGGTCTGTGGGAGGTCTGTAGTTTAGTCATTTAGTATCACTGTCATAACACTTGGACATGATCTATAACAGTAATGGGTTGATCGGTGACGGATGTTTTTTGATGAAACAATGGGATAAATAACCCATTATCCATAAAGTCATGAAAATAAATTTCTAAGCATGTCCTCTCTCAGTGTCCGTACACATAACTATCATAAACTAAAACATCTGTTTTGGTAGTGAAAGCTGGTGTTGTCTGAAGTGAGAACAGAAATCAGCAAATGAAACATCCATTTTTCTTTTTTTACTTGAGTCTTTTATCATAAAAGGCATCATCATTACATGTTTTAAGGGGCCATGCTGGATTTTACAGACAGACCTCAAATGTTGACTCGAAAATAATTTTTGGTTGAGATTTTGAAGAATGTTCTCACAACGAGTCTGAGCTGGAAATATACTTTGTGATGTTAATCCTCCTGAAGTCCTCAAAAGAGAGAGAGACGAAGAGCGGTAGAGAAGCCCTTGAAACTTTGGGTCAATTTGACCCGAAGGCCATGGGAGGGTTAAGGTAGCATCTGTTTTAAGCCCTATTTTATAGCACCTTGCATAATTCCTTCACCCAATGTAACACATTACTTGTGATTAGTGAGGGTTGTGTACATGTTGACAGCTATTTTGGCAGTGACTGTCTAATTGTCCATCTGTACTGACCTTTCACCTTGTTGCGCTTGAAGTATACTACCTTAATTATGTGTCTTATCTGAGGTACATCTATTTTATGTGCAAATCTCAGTGCCTTTTATTTTCAGAGTCCCTTTCACGTGATTCAGTGTGGTGCCTACCTTTTTAATTTGTGTGTCTCTGCCTCCTTTCTTTCAGCGTATGTGCTACAGGTCAAAGTTGAGATGGAATTGGAGATCCAGCAGTGTGAGAAGACCAAGGCAGTGCGAGAGGAGCAGCTGGAGCGTCTCACTCAGATCTGTCAGGAGCAGGCTGTGAGTCCAAGCTGATAAACACATCAGGTTTCATTAACACTTACAAAAACAAAGTTATACTAAGAAAGAGAATATATTAGAACTCATTTGCGTATTTGTATTTCTTATTATCACAGGAGGATTATTGAGGATTGAAGCAGTTTTACATGGAGCAGAATATTATTGTGTGTAAATAACACTGGAGAGAGAAATTGGGTTATGTTATAAAAGGATTTCTTGTTACTGTTTGGAAATTTGTTCCACAAACTGGCCATCATGTCAGTTCTGCACGATTGTTAAAAATGTTGCCAAACCTTTGCAACAGCATTCATCTTTCTTGATGCATCTGGAAAAGACTGAAGCTAAGCAGTGAGTTAGGTGCTTCAAAAGCACCTTAAAATGACTCATGTGTAATCAAAACTGGCTTGTAAGTCAGCTGTAGAAAGTTCTCAGTCACTTCTTGCAAAAAGTACCACAACAGTACCCATTCTTTAAAACAGGGGAGTAAAACTCAGTTTTACAGGGAGCCAAATTAAAATGTTTGTACTAACCAAAGGTCAATCTAAGTCAATATTTATTTATGTTAAATTATTCATATATAAGTATGAATTACCTTAAGACTTGTTATATACATTTTTGAACAAATAAAACACATTAATTAAAGAAGAATATCAGATTTTAAAGATACATCATTGTAGAAAAATATATACATTTAAGCACATCTGTTGCTTTGATGCACATTAGCTCAAGTCAGATATCTGACAGAATTTATTGGCCACAGTCATCAGCAAGCGTTCCATTGCTCCTATTTTGATGTTTTTTTATTGCTCTATTTGTATCAAAATCAAAACATTTCTGAAAAGTTCAAACTTTTATCACCTGAAAAGTTGGCTAACTGCCACGAGAATTGTGCTCTAAGTATGGTCAGTTTTTTTTAATCAAAATAAGAAACGATAGAGAGTTGGTTTGTCATAGATTGGTGTAATACATGTAAACCTATTATATCGTGGGCAAGATAAAATTGTAACAAGCCATATCTGGTCCACAGGCCTTGAGTTTGACAAGTGTGCATTAAAAGTTTAACGCTTCTACTGGGGCCACAGAGGCCTGCAGAGCAAATATGAAGCTGTCAGTTAATTTGCCACCAGAGGGCAGCAGTACCTCAAAAACAAGCATCATTATTTCTCAGAGCTCAAGCAGACACTCCCACACTGAATGAAAATGGAGAGAGATGTATTTACCTTCTAAAGAGTGACTTCATTTACAGAAATTTGGGTTTTTAACCAAACTGTCACATTAAATAAATTAAAAATCAAATAGAGAAAATAATTATTCACATACAATCCAGCTAGGTCACACCTTGACCTGTGGGATCATATGTGACCTCACGAGTCACAGTTTTTCTTGCTTCCTTGCTCATCTTTTCCCACGTTTCTCTCTTTTTCTCTGTGCGTGTGCTCATTCTTTACCACCTTCAGTTTGAGATCAGGCAGCTGAGGGCACACCTGGCCCAGCAGGACCTGGACCTCGCAGCAGAGCGTGAAGCAGCCATGCAGATCCACCACGTCTGGAGCAAACAGAGCAAGAGTTTTCAGGTGGTAGAAGGTTTGACGCCTGGGGAGTCTGATGACGAGGGCGGTCAGAGAAACCCCAGAGAGCTGCACGCTAATGCAGGCATTGGTATGGTTTCAGATGCTGTCACATCACATTAGTGAATCATGAGATATGGAAATCAAAAACTGAAAATGGGTTGCATTAGGACCATGGTGTGTAATAATAAATAAAATGCTAATTTGTAGTTTTTGGCTTGAGAAAGCAGCATGATAAACAGCAGAGAGCTACAGCATAAAGTATGTACATAATTATGTGAAAACAAAAAGTAGGTAACGAGGTAACATCAGGTGAACTGGATGCCACAGACGTGTACAGCTAATCTGGAGCAGAAGCCCCGGAGCACCTCCGAGGCCAAATTCTTAGAGCCTCCAATGCTCACACACAACACCCATCTGACCGCAGGCGCTCTGGGATCAACAACGAGAACAGAAAACCTTTTAGGATCTGATGAATCTTGGAGAAAACAAGGCTGCTCTCTGACACGTGTTCTTCGGACTTCCTGACCACCTTATAGCGAGCCCAGCCGTGCCAAACCAGACCACTCGGGCCGTTTCAGGTACAGAGTGCTCTGTGCATTGGGCCTTGTTTGGAGAAAGTGGGCTCCTGTCAACATCTGTTCCTTACCTGAAAACCACAACAGGGCATCAGGAGGCTCCACAGCAGCCACAGAATTACCCCCAGGGCAAAGTGGGAAATCTGGCTCACAAGTGAGGCTTTTTACAGCAACATGGTCACTGGGACGAGCACTTAGGCCACAGGGCTAAAGTCAAGTCAGATGAACTCAAATCTAGTCACATGTATTTCTACTTCTCAATATTTTGGCTTCTTGACCTGCACGGTGACATCAAACCATCTGTAAATTAAAATAAAATTGGCAATGGGCTTTAGAAAAGTGATTGACTCACAAAACTGGTTGTTTCAGTGTTTTAAAATACCAAACCAGGTATGTAGAGTTAAAGTCAGTTTAGAAACAAACTGACTTTAAATCAAGCAAACTAAACTGCTTTCGGTGTGTTAAGGGCACACAGGGGTCTAGAGGAATAGCTGAGACTTCATAAAGTAGTGTTTTGTAGAGCTCTTATCAATAACCAATGTCTTACCTGCAGTAGAAAACACAGAGCATTATCAGTTTCAAATATGAGGAAAAAGTTCTCTCAGGAAAGATGAGCAGGTCCAAATCTTATTTCTGCCATCTCAAAACAACTCCAGTTTGAAAGGTTTTACTGTGGTTTATGCAAACACAAATCTATAAACCTGTACACTGCTGTCAGTTTTGCATTTAATGGTTATTTATAATAAACATTGTGTCAGTAATGGTTCATGAAAAGCCTTTGTTTCAGACCAATTGTTTTCAGAACGTATTAGGCATAACTGCACAAAGTAACTATCTGATAAAAGTTATGTGGTGTAAAAACAACTATTTTATAGTGGTTCAAGCAAATATTGTTTTATTGATTTTTACACCACATCAATCATCATGTTTTTCTGCCTGGTTATGCTTAACATGTTCCATCCTGCAACACAAGTTTCACATGAACCATTACTGGTAACAGACCGCAGAACAACACGATCTTCACTCGGTTTATAACGGTATCTTTCAGTCTGGCTGCAGGTTCTCCACCTTCATTCTACCTGTGGTGTTTTGCTAACGCTTCACACATTAAAATTACCCTTTGGAAGTGAACTAAGAGGACCTTTGCATGTCACCTCTTCTTTTTCACAGTCAGATGACAGCACAGTAACTTGAGTGTCACAGACAGAAGAGGAAAACCTTATATATGTGCTGGACAGCCTATTCTTTTTTTTTTTTTAAGACTCATGCGTTATTAATTGCGAAGGGATTGTCTCAGTCTTGTTTCAGAGAGTGCAATGCTTCCTCTCATGGGGTGGCTCTGGGATTAATATTTTAGACAGAAAAATAAATGAAACTATCCATCAGAGTCTGCTCCATGTCCCACGGGATGAGAGCTAGCACTCAGGGTACTCTGGGTTCGCACTCAGCCAGCGGACAGTGAGCTCAAGACCAATCAAGCGAGCAGAAGAGTGCAGCAGATCGCAGCCATTTGCCATGCACATGGAGGCCAGCTCGACTGGAGGGATCGGCGCTCGAACAAAGAACTCCTAGTCTCTCTTACCCCCCTCCTCACACTGTCCCAGTTTATTCCTAGTTCACTAACTAGATAATGTGCAGCGTAGCAGCATGTGCATGATCCTGACCGCTTGCCTCTGAAGCATCTGTGGCCTGGGGCACAAGTCCTCTCAGTCAATATTATGTTGTAAACATAAGATATATTTTTCAGTGGAACTAGTTTGTGCTGTGATTATTGAAATAGACCCACAGTACTGACGGCATGTGTAAAATCCACAGTAAAGTCAGGGAATAGTTTCAACTTCTGCTTGTTTTTTTTACACTACAAATATAATTTTTCTGACCAAAAGGTATTCAGACCTGTGCAGTAAAACTGATATATGAATACTCACATTATTTACATTTTTGTAGTTTACTATAACAGTTTGGTAGGAGAACATAGAAACATTTTTAATCATTATGCATGTTTTCATTATAAATCCATATTTGTATTATGTGAATTATTCAGAAATATAAATACAATAAAATAAAAAATTGTCATTGTTCCTGCTGGAAC
>JAOXNZ010000044.1:13847329-13861600 GCA_028566095.1 Kryptolebias brasiliensis
AGGATAAATAGCACAAAAGCTTGACTATATCAAAGGATTTTTTGGAAACTCAAAGAACTTTTTATCTATATCTATATCTAATCTATATCTATATCTATATCTATATCTATATCTATATCTATATCTATATCTATATCTATATCTATATTAGAACAGTCATAGAGATGTCAAATGCTGCTAATCTATCACGTGCGAGCTTGTCTTTATTTATTAGGGCCATTTAGGGTCAACATCTTGGAGACACTCCATGCACATTACACGCATATTTTGGCTGCAGGTTGAGGAGCTGGTTATTTATGTGAACAAGAGCAGCTGCTTCTCGCTTTGAGGCCTACAGTCATCACTCTGTGCAGGCAGAGGGGGGTCCACTCAACATCCAGAATTACTCATAACACCAACAGAGCTCCTATGTGTCTGATAACTACTGCAGGAATCTGAAAGTGAGCTCAACAACATGTTATGCCTGATGGGATGTAAATATCAGTCACTCAAGAGATATACTCAAGTTCAGTAGAAATTCAGGCTGAAACTTTTTGAAACACTGCAAATACTGAACAAAAACACTGTTGTTTCATTAGGAGGATTTGGCCTCTTATCCTTTCCAATCTTTTTTACGAGATGATGGGAGGAAGCCTCGTTTGTTGACTTTTTTTAAAATCAAAGATCACAGTGTTTTTTTATGTAAACTTTGAATGTCAACCCACACATTACAAGAGAATAATAACCATGACAAGAGTTACAACAGAAACCCAAGAGGGTGGGAATTCAGTTAACACCAAGT
Organism: Kryptolebias brasiliensis; assembly: GCA_028566095.1. Lineage (NCBI taxonomy): Eukaryota > Metazoa > Chordata > Actinopteri > Cyprinodontiformes > Rivulidae > Kryptolebias > Kryptolebias brasiliensis. The sequence continues at coordinate 13,848,111 of JAOXNZ010000044.1, forward strand.
TATGTGACATCCCACAGTCAGCTTTGCTTTTATTGTAAAAAGTTTTAAAGTAGAATCTTAAGAGAATAAACAGATTAACAAGCCCCAGAGATTCCTTGAGAAGCATTCACTGTCCTCCAGGTATCTTTTTCTGCTACCACAGTCTTTTAGGTTAATGACTTGACTTACTTAAGTTGTGCTGATCAATATGCTCTGGAGGTAAAGTTGCTGAAGTTACCGTATGGGCAGGAAGTGAGGACAGGGGGACAGGCAGGGTAGAAATGAGTTGATTCACACGTATCATATGAGCCTGACCTTTGTCATGAATGTTGAATTCAGTGCACTGTTAGCAGAATATGGAGGTTAAATGAAAAGAGAGGAGGGACTGGAAAACACACAACTGGTAAAAAAAACTTGAAAAATAAATAATAATAATAAAAATATTAAAAAAATTCTGTGACAACAGGGTGGAAGAAATGAATGATATTCCAGCAGAGAGAGAGAGAAAAAGAGGAATGGTTATGATCTAAAAAAACGAGTTGTGGGAATGATGTGGCTTTTGTGGTCCATTACTGTAGAACCCAGCACTGAATAAGACAGATCTTGCTGGACCACCATGGTTGTTGTGGGTTTTTACAGCTTCCTGGTTTTTCTCAACATGATTGTGTGTGTGTGTACGTGTGTGTCATTGTACTTATATTACATGCAGCTTGGTTGTGACACATAAAAACTATTTTGTCAAAGCCACACATGCAAATAGCACACACTAGTGTTGCACATGTGTGTCGTGATTAGACTATCACAGCTTAGGCCGAAAGCTGAAGTCTTTATAAGTGATCTGCAGGCAGCAATGATGGGATTCTTCACGGAGTACCACAACACCTCCCTGGTTTACACTTCTCAACACCAGTGATAACAAAAGAGGAGGAATCTCTCTCACACACACACAAACACTTTCACACATGGGGGAAGCAGAGATGTTGGGGAACCTCCATTTAGATAAGAGGACGGCCCCTTATTTTTTTTGTTTTTAACAAAAAAATCCTTGCAAATTTCATCTAATTGTGAGGGAGACTGTTTGTCAGAGCCAAACTTTTTTTGCAGTGCAGTATTGATCATATTTTTTCCAAAATGCACAAGACATACCAGTCTTTCTGCTTTTTCTTTGTTTAAATCTTTGTAATTTAGCTTTTTACCTTGTTAGGTGGTGTTCAATTTCTGATACAAGAAAAAGGAAAAGAGCTCAAATGCTCCAAAATCCAATAGAATAAATTTGTTGAGTCATTAACATGTTTTTCAGTTACATAAACAGAACCACTTTACCGCTCCACCTATTGCATTAGGATTCATACATCCCCTCTGAACAACAACCACACCCTCATCAATGTGTTTGCTTGTTTTGCAGCTCAGACCAATACTTTCCCCTTAATGCAAAAAAAAAAAGAAAAAAAAACTTGCTTCATATTCTACAACCGTGTAGATTATTATATTGATCGTCTCTCCCTGTAAAAGCATTATAAATATAAAGAGCATTTCTCCATTAATGGTGAGTAGGAAGCTGGCTAATGCTAATGAGCCTCAGAGTGGCCATTCCAGTCCATTAAGGGCTCTTAGCGCTGGGAAATGATTGTGTTTTTGTAAGGAGAAAAACTAACACAGCTACACGGACTCATGGCTCACACACGCAGGAAGGTTAATGATAAATGGTACTAATGGACTTTTGGTGCATTTAAGGGCAGAAAAAAATATAGAGGATTGGAAAATGGGAAAATGTATTTGTTGCTGTAAACTTAAAAGACTCAATTCATTTGAGGATCTAATTTGATTTCCAATGCATGACGTGAAAAGGAAAGAGTTTTCATGCGAGAAAGAAAAGTTATGCTTTGGATGTTGCATCATGCATTTTGAAAAGTTGAAACTTACACAGCAAGTAGTCCTTCTGTTCATCCGTTCATCACAGCCAGGTTGCCAGGAAGTTGTAAAGATCATGTCTTTCTTAGCACATTTTTGTTTCATTAACAGTCATTATCGATAATTTCTAACAAATCATTTGCATAGAACCACCACATGTACCTCAACAGTGATTGCAGCTTTGGAACAAAATGCCATTTCAGGGTATTCACTTGCTGAAAGGTATTGGCTTTTTTGTTGGCATCTTTAAAAAACAAGGCGTAAATCAGTTCTGAGAAGACTGCAGTGAAAAAATGCCACCAGGCTTTTGGGGATTCAGTTTAAACAAACATGCATTGTGAAATGAAGAGCCCTCTTGTGAAAAGGTCTGACAAGGGTCAGAGCTTTAAACAAAGAAACAGAGCGAACAGTGTCTTATGAATAGTGTGTTTAGAGGGGTCAGGATTCTTGTGAAGCTTGACAACAGAATGCACATAGGGCTGTGTTTTAAAAAAAGGAGATTGACGGTGGATTTGGGGTGAACTACCTGCCTGCTGAATCAAAAACAAGTGGGAGGAAGCCCATCGAGCATGTGAGAAAAAGAGATGGAGCTTGTGTGCCTTTGAGAGTGTGGAGTTGGGGAAGAAGAAAGGAGGGGCAGTGAGTAACAGTCTGGAGAATCAGTGTTCCCCTCCGACCTGTAACGTTACTCCGTCTGCATTGTTCAGTGACGGACAGAACAAGACACAGTCATGAACAGCCAGCCAGACTGGGGGATCAAATTATTCTCAGGGAGCAAAGATTTACCTTGAACACCTCCCCCACCACCACCTCACAGCCCACCCTCATCTACCCACATTCTCCTCCTTCTTTCCCCTCCCTCTAAATCCCACCCTCCCCCCCAAAGCAGAGTGATCCCCAAACCATTCCTGCTTAATCTCAAAAGCCAACGCATGCGCTTTATCCCCACCCACCCACACAGAGAAGTGCACAGACAAACACAAAACAAACTCATAACATACCAGCAAAAGCTCGCACACAACCGCTCATACACAATGCTGTGTGTGTCTGCGCGCTCACACGGACACACACAGAGGTTAGAACTGAGAAGTTGAGAAGAAGCAGGTCTGTGTGTGAGCCGCAGCACGGAGGTCCGTACAGAGCAGGAGAGCAAACCATCAGCAAAACGACAACAAAAATACATGTCTAAGTATTTTCATAGATTTGGATATACAGTGAAACAAGAAAACTATAGTCATTAAAATCAGTAAAGATCAAATTTTCTGCAAATGAGTCTTGTTTGTGTGTTTTTGAGATTTGCGTCCACCCTCTTAACCATAAGAACACTTTAACAACAGATTATTTAAATGTAAAAGTTTTCATCATGCGCAGTTGGTCTTGAGGATTACTAGATTGTTCCATATTTGATTTAGCGTGAGGTGAACGCTGTCATTTGAACTGTTATTACAGAGGTTAGATCAGGTTGAGATAAAACCCACAGGAAAGCCTTGGGAGAAAAAAAACGTATTTCCGTACTCACAAAAGTGTATAAAACAGCCATTACCTGCCAGAAATCATCAATGCTGAGCACTCTTTTTTCTTTCAAGTGTAAGAATATTCTTGAAAAGAACAAAACAAAAACATCATGACACTAAGTGAAGGATGTTTTATGTTGATAATAATGATGCGACTTAATATTGCATCCAGTTTGTTTTTTAGTCTAATTCAAGAAGCAGGAGTAGTTAAAAATATGAAGAATGTTTATTGGGAAAGAAGACTAAGCCTTGTTTTAGGCCAGTTGTTTCATATCATACTTCTGTTTCTTTTACACGGTAGTATCCTTTCTTCTGGCCAATGGAAGTTCACTCACAAGAAAGTAAATTAATGCAGTGACTAGTTAGTACAGATGAATTTTAAAGGAATTTTTAGGCACAGTTTCTCTTCAAGTAATATGTTTAACCAACCAAGATCATAAAATCACTAAACTCTAGATAAACTAAGTAAAAGAAGAGTTTATGTATGAGTGAAGTGATAAACTGCTGGATCATTATTGCACCAGCTGCATTCAAGTTATTATTTATTGATCACACATCAGCTCCTTAGCCCCCGGTTTCACTGTTCTATATTTTCTTTGAGATTTTAGAGGTTGACATTAAGAACTGTTGCTAATGGACTTATTTTAAACTATGGTAGTTCTTTATTTTAGTTATTTGGGATTTTCTCAGCTCCTATGTAAATCTGAACAAAGATAGGGGACCTAAACAAGTGACAGGATAGTGATTTTTCATTTTTTATTTTGGAGCTTTTGAGTTGGTTGGGATTTCACACTCCCCAAATGTCACAGTATAGTCTTCGGTGTTTCTGGGCCAAAGTTTGCTTAACATCTGTATTAAAAATAACTTGCAGGTAATGAACACATTTTGTCTTAAACAAGTTTAAAACATCAAAGCTTTAATCCTAGTTTGATCTGCCAACTTCAAGCAGACAGGATGACATTCTCACAAGTGTGGGCGCTTTGTTCCAGCATCGTACAAGTCTCAACATATTTCTGAAGGAAACTTTCCCTTCAATTGCATCCTGGCCATCACTTCAGTCACCCAGAGGTTCAGTCATCTTGAACTCGGATGCATGGTATGTTGGCACCCTGCAAAACACTTGGGTTTCACCTGGCTGCATTCCACCTGCACATACAAAGTTGAACTGTTTGCCAGTTATTTCCTGACAAAACATGTGTCTCTGTGTGTGAGGGTGATTGTGAAAATGTGTTTTTGACAAAACCTTGTGATTGTGTTTCTGTGGAAGATTTGGCTTACAGAGGACAAATGAAGCAAAGGTAAAAAAAAATCCCAAATTAAACAAACAAACAAACGCTCTTAGTGAAAGAAGATGATCAGAAGAAGGCTTAGTTTGTTAAAAATCAGTCAACTCTAATACCTGCAAACTGAACATATAAACTTCTAATGTGTTAAATGTAAAATCAGTATAAAGAGCCTTTATGCGTTATTTTAATGACTGGTACTGCGGTCATCTGTGTCTCTTTCTTGTCTTCTTAACATCTGAACAGTGGAAGCAGATAATCACTTATCCTGAGCCTAAAAAGGTTAAATTTGCAATTTTCTTCTCATTTTTTCCGATTTGTCTTCAAAACAGGTGAACACCTCCCCATATTTAGTTTTGGAGGAGTCTTCAGGACTTTCTTTTAGTGCTTGGTCACCTTACTGACCTGTTGAGACGTAAACCTATCAGAGAAAAAAAAAATTGTTACCTTGTTTTGAAATTTTCTATGTGTTACTGGTATCAAATTTCCAAATGACCATACAATCTAATGATTTTTTTCTTAGTGTAAAATTATTGTTTTGGTTTAAATTTTTTAAAATATTTTTATAGTAATTTTGTATTCAATCTTACACAACATTCAGGTTTCTTTAGTTTGTTTTTTGCTAATCTGGTTGCCACTGAAAATCAAAATTGTTGGGATGCTAATAGCATTGACTTAAATTAGACCTTTTTATTTGTTTATGATATTGCACAATAAAAAAAAGAATCTGCAACCATACGAAGAAAGGGCCAAAATCCGGTGGACATACTGGACAAGTCTGAAAAGCAATCTGTCTTTTAGTGACAGACAAAAGGAGAGAGACAGACTGTTTGCTTCACTGACCAGTAACTAGATTAGAGGCACAGTTCTTGAGCAGCAGAGCAAAGATAAAAAAGAAAGGTGGGCCGGGTGGGACAAGGAGGGAGCTGTCCCAAAGGTGAGTGACACAGCTCAGCCGGTTGTATCCTATGATTAGCTTTTTGTGACCTGTTGTTGTTGGACATAATCAAAAGACTAAAAACAGGGCTAACAGTGTAAAATGATGGCTCAGAAAAAGGTGGGAAAAAAGCTAGTGGGTGGGCCAGAGGAGGTCTTTGTACTGCCCCCCTCCCCCTCTAATTAGTTGACTTTGAGGGTGGAGGAAGTTTAAGAAAGATGGAACAGAAAAGTGAAGGGGAGGACGAGAAGATGACCATTCTGTAAGATCTCAGGCAACAGATGGGGAGCAAACAAAAAGGGAGCAGATCAGACAAGCAGTGGGAGTTGTGGAAAGGGGGCTACTGTTACAGCGCGTTTGACAGGGAAACACACGGTGTGATGGAAACTGACACAGTCTCACACACACTTCAACATAGCTAAACAAATGCTTAGTCAAGCTGTAATAAAAGCCCTCGGGTGTTCCATTCAGCTGCTCCAAACTCCTGCTGTTTTATTCACAATAAGTTGAATAATAAATGTACCTGCAGTCGTCAGAAGAGCATTAAAATGTTTACATTAACAGCTAAATGCAGTGAGACGTTAAAAGGCATCTGCTGCTAAGGATGAGCTGCATAATGTAAAAACATGCATGATTATGTGATGAAATGAACTTTAAACTTGGTTAGATCACATGTACAAGTGATTCACCTTATATCTTAATTATTTTTCATTATCTTAAATCATTACTTAGTTTTGATAATCGTTGTTCTAAACAAAATACAGTTTTCTTTCAGCAGCTTTTCCAGCACTTTGTTTTTCTTAGTGTTTCTATCACTGACTTCTGTCTTACCTCATTGGAGCATTGGGTGAAATTATTTTGAAGAAGAAAAAATAAAACTCCAATCATCATTTCAAATATTCTTTTTTAAAAGTGTATTATGAGAGTATTTGAGAAATCTTTTGCACACACCTTCGTGATTAACAAAGGATCAGTGCTGAAAGGCCTGAATTATCTAATCCACTGCTTTTCACATAATAATGTAAAAGACATCAGGCAACCATAAAGTGTTAGGGCAGGCACCTCCGAGCTGCAAAGGGCAAGCACGGATAGGCTCAGCTGCTGTCAAAATAGCCTCCAAACACCATCCCAGCGGACAGAGCTGCCAACCGCAGCTCCCAGCATCCTGTAAACATTGTCCATCTTGGCTACCTTTTATTTGAAAGGTGTCACAAACAATAGCATGCCGGCATTGTAAACATGTGAGCTCATGACAGCTTTGAGTTGCACAACTGCTGAATTCGTCCTGAAAGTCTGAGCAGAGTTAAACCAAAATGCACTCTGACACAAAATAAACCATTACCGGTCACCAAGGGAGCTGCACTGGGAGGTCAGAGGCTTTGCCAAGCAAGCAGACGGGTAAAGCAGGGGAGGGTCAGAGAGACCAGGAGGGTGTAGGTGGGTGGGCAGGCTTGGAGAAGAAGGGATACCGGCTGCATTCTTTACTGTTGCTTTAGAGAAGGAATGGGGAACAAGATCAGATAATCTAGTAAAAACAAACTTGAAGTTAAGGTGGCTCCAAGACATGAGAGATGGTTGTTAGGTCAAAAAAAAAAGGAAAGCCTGTTTGCTGATTTGTCAAAAGTTACTATAATACAGCTTGGGGCTGCTTTTCGTGCAGACTTGACAGGGAATCATTGTCTCTTTCTCTGCAACACATTAATTATGCCAAGAAAAATGAAAACTGTAACCTGAGTTTAGCAACAACAAATATGCACACAAGATTCAGGATTAGAACTCACACAGCTGCTCTCCGTACCTCCAGACCTTTAGTAGCTCAGAGGTAAACAAGAAAACTGTGATCAGGCAAAATAAACCTAAAACATTAAAGCACAAATAAAGAAATGTCAGTTCTCAAACTTGGATTTTTGATGTTAATAGAGTGTTTTTACTTCAGCCAGAAATTGCAAAATTGAGGTCAATTCTACAAAACAAATAAAAAATAAATAAAATAAAGTTGGTAGTGTAATGGTTTTTCATTTGTTGTTTTAGCATCCAAACAAAAAATTTAAAAATCAAATAAGGTAAAAAGTTGTATTAAATTAGCACTGTGCACAGAATTTTATTTAAAATTTTATCTGAAGGATGCTTGAGTGGAAGGAGAGCCAAACATACTGTAAATCACAGCGATGCCACTTCAAAGTCGAGTCTAAGAGAAAAAGAAGCCCATTGTTGGTGTCTGTAACAGTGACAGCAGTCCGTTTATTGACTGGGGCTGATATGTGATCTGAATGTTCTGCAGGGTTACTCTTTGACCTTTGACTCTGCAGCCCTCAGGCATGGCCCTTGTGCCCACTGGCAGATGTGACTTGCTTGGAGCAGACTTTCCTGCCGTGTGACAGCTTGTTAGACCCCCCCCCCCACTCTCTCATACCCCTCTCTGCACACACACACACTTTCTCATACCCCTCCCTGCACACACACACTTACAGCACACAAACTCCGCCCTCCAGTCCTTTTGCTCCTGTTGCGGGTGCTGCTCATCACTCTGTTCTCACAATCTTTGTCCCCTGGGACGTTCATTAAAGGATCCCTGCTCCGCCCTCACCAATGATTGGCACCATCAAACACATATCCACTCCACCCCTCAACATGCAGAACATTTGAGGTAGTTTCTGTAATAAATATGAAGAAACAGCTGTAAAAAAAAGGATGTTATAAACCCTGGAGAAATCTATCTACTCTGACCTTACTGACTAAGTACAGGGTGAAGAGTAGAAATAGGAGCAACAAGGTTTAGGTACCACATCTTGTTACAGTCCAGTGGTGGTAGCAGGTGGTGTTTTTTCTTATTATTTCACCAGCTGCCTTTTCACAGAAATGTCTATGAGACCATCTATTCATCACAAATCTGTATATTTTATTTGAATGCCACACCAGCTGGTAAGAATGGCTCTCATTTGCTGTAAAAAAACATTGTTCAGCACAAGTGAGCTGTCTGCTTTTTGCGGTCACCACTTCAACAAGACTCTTTTTCTCTTTACTTCAAGATCCTGAAATATAAGGAAAGCAGTTTTAGCCATGTTTGTATTTTAAAAATCCTGAAACTTAAAGCAACACATTTATCGTTCCAGATAAGCCTTTCTGTTGTCAGCACAGTTATGTTTCTACAAGCCATACAATACTGTATTCCTTCACCAAGTGCATATCTGCTGTGGCTAAGTGGAGGGAAAACAGCCAGTGCTTGCCAGAGAGAGGTGTCACTTGTTCTCAGTATTAGCAGTGGTGTAGATAAGAAAACAGATGGGACAGGGGAGGTCAGAGGGCCGTGCTACGGCTGACAGTTTTGTTTATTTGGCCTGTCTCTGATATCCTGCTTTCCCCCCCTCCAAACCCTACGCTGACTCTGCCTTCAGCCTGACCTGGAAGTGACCACGCAGAGACGGATCAAGGCCACCTTTTCACCAAGAGAGTCAACACTAACTGCTCCACTCACCACTCAAGCCAACTCAAAACACATGAGGCAAGTGTGGGCTTCTTTCCCACTGCTCTGACAAGAATAACAACTGACTAATTTGTACTCACATACTTGAGTTGAGCTAAAATACTGTAGGGGGAATTTCAATAAAAAGAAAGCCTGGTGGACACCAACAAAAATTAAATGAAAACTAGCTGAACCCCCCCCCAGATGTGATTCAAAATTACTAATAAATGAATTTATCTTAGTTCACTAGTTTGACTATTTCTGGTGCAGAGTTCTCTTCAGTTAAGGAATAACAAGCTTAAAGTCCAACGTTTTGTCTTTCCATCATTCTGTGTGAGGTCCGAGGTTCCTGTGGATGAGACAGGCCAGAACTGATAACCCCGCCTGGACACCAACAGATAAGACTGTTCACTTAGATCCCACTAACACCAAGGTAAAGAGCCGTTAAGGAAGATAAACTGGATCCAACAGATTCCAGAGGATTCTCCCAGTCCACTTATTTCCTCCAATGACAGATAGCAAAAAAAAAAAAAATTAATGGTTGAAGACCGGGAAACTGAGAAAAAATTTGGGAAACACAAAACAGTGTCACTACCGTACACAACCAATAAAAGCAGACCTTAATTTTCTAGCATAAGATTTATTTCTTCAATCTAAGGCATAACAAAAACACAAGACAGATATTTTTCATCTGGTTTCAGATTGTAAATCTGTGTGTTAAAATAAGGGGTAAGGCTGAACAGTATTACTACAGAGGTGCAACCCATAGGCTGAACTTACACTTCTTCAAATGTCCAACAGTGGATGGGTTGTAATTCCTTCACTTATAAACAAATGATGGATAAATCAAAAACACAGCAGAGCTTGAAAACAACCAAAACATCTACAGGGCAGCCACGGAGGCAAAGGGGTTATAAAGCACAGCCAGATTCAGCCGAACAGATGTTTTTCCTCTGCCATCACTCTAAAACACACACACACATCAAGGAAGCAGTGAGAATCAGAAGGCTGGAGTGTCAAGCTGCAGATGGGTCCAACACCCAGAAAAAGTCTTAGACTATGTTGCAAAAAGATGACGCCATGTAAAATGTACATAACTTAATCTCAACGCATTGTGTAAGGACATTTTAACAAACATTAAATTCACTTAAACCAAAAATGTGATTTCTTGTGTACTTTGCTTCAGCCTTGCTGTTTGATTTCTCAGAATTGAGTAAAACAGGAAGAACGGGGAGTTAAACGTTTCAAACTGCTACCAAACAGACAGAGCATGCAGCTGGAGAAATGCATGCAATGTGGGATAGAGAAAGATGACGGTGGACATGTGCTTCTGCATGCATAACTGTTTCTCTTACCCTCCTTGGGACAAACGCTCTTCAAAGCAGACCTGTTCAGACAGAAAAGGCTGACTCCTGTTTAGACTGGGCTGGCGCCAGCAGTCCCCTGACTTTGGTTCAGCTGTGACAGGTGAGAGCCTTCAGCTGACTATCATCACACTCACCGCTGACAGCACCACGACACACCACAGTCAATCCATCATTCATGTCAGACAAGATGTTTCTGCTTTCAAAGTGGTGTCAGGAAACCAAAAACAAATTTGTAGAACCAGTTTTGTTTTTGGTTTTTTGCAGATATTTTTGTTTGCTTTTGAGAGTTACACATAAATCAGCTGTAATAAAATTCTTAACAAGAAAAGTTGATAAGACTGCAAAATTTGGTTGAGTCACAAAGGCATTAATTTAGACATTTTCACATGTCAATCACAGCCATCCACATGACAACAGGCCTCCCCCTACAGAAGTGACATGCTCCTCTCAGGACAGCAGTGAGGGTCACAACAATTGCTCAGGAATGACAAAAAGAACATGTTTGAGGTGTTCATCATGGAATTTCCCATAGTCCAATCAAATGGGATCTGCGAGAAGCAACTCTGATTAACAGGTTTCATCTCAGATTACACTGAGTCCAAAGGTTTTGTTGTCATCAATCCAGTACCAGGAAACACCTGAATGTTTTAACCTTGACTGATCAGAGCTTTTTTAGTGGCAAAAACAGACCTACTCAATATTAAACAGGTGGTCATAAACCTATGGCTAATTGGTGAATATAATTACATAATGTCAAAGGATATAAAAGCAGCTGTCAAACAAACCAATAGAGAAAACAAAAGACAAAAACACAATCTGAAATACAAAACTAAGGCCCTATTCACACCAACACAAAAATAACATTTTTATTTACATGCAAACAATAATATTTGTGAGAAAATCAGCAATTTTTACAAAGAGGAGATATTATAAACACTGTTCTTGGTGTCTTGACATCCAGAGAGTTTGAGAAACGATAGCAACTTTCTTTTCACATTATCTTAAGAAAGAAAAAATAAGCAATCAAGCATAATTCATGGTTTTTTTGCCTCAATAACGAAATATAATAATATGAAATAAACAACACTTTGTGCGTTTTGTGAGTCTAACAACACACTGACTGGAAATAAAAATTATAGTTGCCCAAAATATGAGTAATAGTATTCAGTTTTAATGTTTCTGACATATCATACCTGCAATGCATTTCCGTCTCCGTGTCCATTACATTTGAAATGAACCCAAAACGATTCCTAATAAAGTTTTATACATATATCAAGAATTGTGAAAGCAAATCTGTTGGGTCTCACCTTGGCACTCAGACAACAATTCTGAGTGCCACACAACTGAGCATGACACACACACAAAAAAAAGATTCTGCAAACAATGTAAACAAATCAACAGTTTTGATAATGAGACACAAGGTCACAGCTCCACAAATTAAAATCCTGCAGGTCTGTGGACAGTCATAGGTTGCACAGAAAGCTTAATTTATGGGCTAATCCGGCCTCATCCATGCAGGAACCTGGTCTCCCTGAGTCCTGTGTGTGCGTGTCCTTTAAATGTGCACACACACAGAAGTACACACACAGACCCTGACATGTCCACTGTGACCCACCTTGCTCTCTCCTTCCACTCCCCATTTACAGCCTCTAAAAGCCTTTTCCATTTAACAGTGGGCCTGGGGCTGTGAGTGACAGGGAACAGAATGGACCTTATGTTGTCACTTTTGCAGCACTGTAGCCTGGAGGGAGGCCTGGCACAGCAGCCTGCTCTGGTGGCAGGGCGGGTCGTGGATGTGGAGGAGGTGAGGGGGGCTAAGTGGACACTGTAGCTCAAACCTTCAAGGGTGCAAATGCAAACCTAAATTTACTTTGAACATGTAGCTTTAAGGAAGGGGCATGCAGGGTTTTTTTTTGTATTTAAACTAAAAGGATGCAAACAGACATCTACCTGGATTGATGGACATTAGACCAGAAAAAGGAGGCGGTAACAGTCAGCAGAATATTGGGCAAGGTTCTTTTTTTAAGAGAAAGCACAAAATAATCTGAAACAAATGTATATGCATACCCAAAAAGGCATCTGAGCAGTAAGAAAACATTTGTAAATACAGACAATCATGAAGTTACACTGCATGCAGTAGCTATTCATTAATGCTGTGTATGAAATGACCCTCATTTGCACAGAAACAGGTGATAAAGTGCCTGTATATCGAACCACCAGTATACAGGAAATTACTCCAGCATCTGTGTGTGTATTTTGCCAATAGCAGCTGGGGGCTGTTTTGTAACTTTATCCTATCTACTGTCAATGTTTACTTGCCCTTATCATCGAGCCTGAGCAGAAATCTTAAAGTTCACAGCATTTATCAGATGTCTACACAATCCCAAAATGAAAAGTTTTGTATTACCAGTGACTCACGCAGATTGTAACGATAAAGGTGCTGCAGGTGTAGTTAGTAAAAAAATCCACTCCACTATAATCTTTTACAGTGGTCTCAATCAATAGTTCCTCAGGCTTTCTGAAGCTCTTTCAGTGTTTTTCTTTGGACTTTGTCTGCTTTTTCACTTATTTTTGTCCAGCTCTTGTTCCTGATTTGTGAAGTGTGTGCTGATAGAATGATCAGAAAACTGGACAAGTGGAGGATGAAGGAAGCGTCAGCACTATCTACAGCAGCTGGACATTATCTGAAAGTACTGTCTTTAAGATAAAGGAAAAAAAAATCCAGCAGATATGACACAGTTCCTAAGAGATGCATCATCCTTCAACCATTCATCTACAGGATGCCAGGTTTTTAAGCTCATATGTTTTGGGGGATCAGCTTGTTGATTCGTCTGTCCATCCATCCATGTTCTTCCGCTTAAGCGGGGTTGGGTCACGGGGGTAGCAGTCTAAGTCCCCAGCCACTTGTGCCAGCTCCTCCTGAGGAATCCCAAGGTGTTTCTAGGCCAGCCGAGAAAATATAGTCCCTCCAGCGTGTCCTGGGTCTTCCTCTGGGTCTCCTCCCGGTGGGACGTGCCCGGAACACCTCACCAGGGA